>CM069158.1:31579403-31779403 GCA_035221665.1 Okamejei kenojei | reverse complement strand
TGTGAGTGTGTGTGTTGTGTGTGTGTGAGTTGTGAATGTGTGTGTGTGAGATGGTGCGTAAGTTTGTGTGAGTGTGTTGGTGCGCGTTGTGCGTAGTGCGTGGGTGCGCTGCGTGTGTAGAGTGTGAGGGTGTCGTGTGGTGTGTGCGTGTGTGTGGTGGTGTGGTGTGGCGTGTGTGTGTGTGTGTGTGGTGTGTGTGCGTGTTGTGTGTGTGTGTGTGTGTGTGTGTGCGTCGTGCGGTGTTGTGTGTTGAGTCGTTGTGTGGTGTTGTGTGTGTGTTCGCTGATTGTCGGCGTTGGTGAGTGCGCGTGTGGGTGTGTGTGTGCGTTGTGTTGTGAGTGTGGTTGTGCGCCGTCGCGTGCGTGTGAATGTGCGGGATGGAGAGTGGATGCGTGCGTGTTAGTCTTAAATTTGGGTGTGGTGTGTTGTGTGTGCGGTTGTGTTGGCAGTGGGGAAAAAAAGGGGTTGTGCGCGTGCAGTGGAGTGTGTAGTGCTGCGTATGTGTGAGTGTCGTGTGTGTGTGCCGTGTGTGATGTGCGCGTGTGTGTGTGGTTTGTGTGTGTGTGTGAGTGTGTGTGGTGTGTGGGCGGTGTGTGTGAGTGTGTTCGTGTGTGTGTGTGCGCGTGGGGGGGTGGGGGTGTAATGTGTGTGTGTGTGTGTGTGAGTGTGTGATGTTGTGTGTGTGTGAGTGTGTGCTGTGTGTGCGGGTGTGCGCGTGTGTGAGTGTGGTGTTATGAGTATGCGTATGCGGGTGTGCGTGCGTGCGTGTGACGTGTGTGTGAGTAGGGTGTGTGTGTGTGTGTGTGTGGTGTGTGAGTGTGTGTGTTGGGCTGTGCGCGTGTTGTGTTGAGTGAGTGTGTGCGTGTGTGTGTGTGCGTGTGTGGTGCGTGCGAGCGCGTGTGCGTGTGGGTTGTGCGTGTGCGTCACTGTGAGTGCGCTGTGGGCGTGGTTGTGCGGTGTGGTGTGTTGTGTGTGCGTGTGCGTGTGTGCGGAATGTGTGTGTGTGTGAGTGGTGTTGTGTGTTCGTGCGTTGCGCGTGTAGGGTGTGTGCGTATGCGTGTGTTGAGAGTGTGCGTGCGTGCGTGTGTGTGTGTGCGTGCTTGATAGTGCGTGCGTGTGTGAGTACGTGTGTGCGTGTGTGTGTGAGGGTGGAGTGTGGTGTCGTGGATGTGGTGAGTACGTTGAGTGTGTGTGTGTGTGTGTCTCCATTGTGCGCGTGCGTGTGAGTGTGTGAGTATGTGTGTGTGTGAGTGCGTGTGTGTGTGTTGGTGTGTGTGGCGTGTGTGTGTGTGTGCGTGAGTGTGTGAGAAGTGTGCGTAGTGCGTTGTGTGCGTGTGTGCGTGTGTGTGTGTGTGTGTGTGTGTGTGCGTGTGTGTGTGAGAGTTGTGTGAGTGTTGTGTGTGTGAGTGTGCGTGTGTGTGGTGTGTTGTGTGTGTGTGCTGTGCGTGTGCGTGCGGTGCGTGTGGTGCGCATGTGTGTGTGCGTGTGTGTGCGTGATGGTGTGTGGGTTTGTGCGCGTGTGTGTGTGATGGGTGAATGTGTGTGTGTGTGTGTGTGTGTTGCGTGCGCGTGGGTGTCGTGTGTGAGTGTGTGGTGCGTGTGTGTGTGTGATGTGTGTATGTGTTGTGCGTGGTGTGGCGTGTGTGCGCGTGAGTGTAAGTGTGGCACTGTGTGTGTGTGTCGTGCGATGCGTGTGTATGTGCGTGTGGTGTGTGTGAGTCTTTTATTGTGCGTTTTGTTGCGTGTGTGTGCAGTGTGTGTGCGTGTGTGTGCGCGTGTGTGTCGTGCGCATGCTGTGTGCGTGCGTGGTGGTGTGTGTGCGTGTGTGTGTGCGTGAGTGTGTGAGCGTGCGTGCGTAGCTGTGTGTGTGCGTGTGCTTGTGAGTGAGTGTGTCGTGCGTGTCGCGCGCGTGAGTGTGTGTGGTGTGCGCGTGTGGTGTGCGTGTGTGTGTGTGTGTGTGTGATGTGTGTATGTGCGCGTGTGTGTGCAGTGTGTGTGTGGTAGTGTTGTGCGTGTGCGTGTGCGCGCGCGTGTGCGTGTGTGATGTGAGTGTGTGCGTTCTGTGTGTGCGTGTTCGTGTGCGTGTGCGTGAGTGTGTGTGTGTGATTGGAGTGTGTGTGCGTGTGTGTGTGTGTGTGTGCGTGCGTGTGTGTGCGTGTGTGTGAGTGGTGCGTGCGTGTTGTGTGGTTATGTGGTGTGCGTGTGTGTGTGTGTGCGTGAGTGTGTGAGTGTGTGTGTGTGTGCGTGTGTGCCGTGCGTGTGCGTGTGTGTTCTTGGGTGCGCGTGTGTGTGTGTGTGTGTGTGTGTGCGTGTGTGTGTGCGTGTGCGCGTGTGTGTGTGATTGCGTGCGTTTGTGTGCGTGTGTGTGAGTGTGTGAGTGAGTGTGTGTGTAAGTGCGTGTGTGTTGTGTGAGTGTGTGTGTGAGTGTGGTGCGTTTTGCGTGTGCGTGTGCGTGTGTGTCTGTGTGTGTGTGCGCGTGTGTGTGTGTGTGTGTGTGTGTGAGTGTGTGTGCAGTGTGCGTGTGCGTGTTGCGTGTGCGTGTGCGTGTGCGTGTGTGTGTGTGTGTGTGCGTGTGTGTTGTGTGCGTGTGTGTGTGTAGGACAGTGCTGGCCTACGGGGATGGCTGGTCGGCGCGGTTTCGGTGGGTTCAAGGGCCGGTTTCCGCGCTAAGTAAACTAAACAGATGTGAAAATGCGAGAGTCTGTTCACACGCCCAGGCGTAAAGTGAACCCTGGACTGACTGTGTAAACCGACACCTCCCTGACATCAGAGCAATAGGACTGGAGGGCCTGAGCCACAGGGAGAGGTTGGGCAGGCTGGGACTCTACTCCTTGGAGCGCAGGAGGATGAGCGATGATCTTATAGAGGTGTGCAAAATCATGAGAGGACTGAGGCAGGGACTATCGCAATGTTTAAGAAACATTTGGACAGGATTAGAGGGATAAGGGCCAAATGCGGGCAGGTGGGACTAGTGTAGCTGGGACATGTTGGTCGGTGTGGGCAAGTTGGGCCGAAGGGCCTGTTTCCATGCTGTATCACTCTACAACATTCAATTCAGTGAAACGTGTGTTGGAGAGAATGGGAACATGAGGGGGAGAGTGGTGGGGGGGGGGGGGGGGTTGGTTGGGGGTGAGAACCTGGGGGAGGCAAGGAAGGGTGGTGGAGAGGGGAGAGAGGTAGGTGGGACCAGTATAGATGGGGTTGCTGGTCGGTGTGGACTAGTTGGGCTGAAAGGCCTGTTTCCACACTGTATGACTCAACGAGGCTGAGCAGGCAGAACTGCAAGGCATGGGAAATGAAGCAAAGGGAAGTTCGCGGCAGTGGGAGGAGAATGAGGGTGGAGAGAGAAGATTTGGTTGTCAGGTTGAAACTTTCCTGAGAAGTGAATCTACCTAGAAGGGGCTTTCCCTCTGGCCGTGTTCCTGCCCTGACCATCTCTCAATAACACGGCAAGGAGGCAGATCTGCTGCCTCACAGCACTAGAGACCTGGGTTTAATCCTGACCACAGGTGCTGTCTGCACAGAGTTTGTACGTTCCCCATGTGGCCACATGGGTTTTCTCCAGGTGCTCTGGTTTCCTCCCACACTCCAAAGACGTGCAGGTTTGTAGGTTAATTGGCTCGGTATAAATGTAAATTGTCCCTGGCACTGTCATATGAGGAAAGATTGAAAAGACTAGGCTTGTATTCACTGGAGTTTAGAAGGATGAGGTGGGGATCTTATAGTAGAAACATATAAAATTATAAATAGGACTGGACAAGCTGGATGCAGGAAAAATGTTCCCAATGTTGGGCGAGTCCAGAACCAGGGGCCACAGTCTTAGAATAAAGGGGATGTCATTTAAGACTGAGGTGAGAACAAACATTTTCACCCAGAGAGTTGTGAATTTATGGAATTCCCTGCCACAGAGGGCAGTGGAGGCCAAGTCACTGGATGGATTTAAGAGAGAGTTAGATAGAGCTCTAGGGGCTAGTGGAGACAAGGGATATGGGGAGAAGGCAGGCACGGGTTATTGATTCTGGGTGATCAGCTATGATCACAATGAATGGTGGTGCTGGCTCGAAGGGTTGAATGGCCTCCTCCTGCACCTATTTTCCATGTCTCTATGTTTCTATGTGTAGGATAGACAATAGGTGCAGGAGTAGGCCATTCGGCCCTTTGAGCCAGCACCGCCATTCAATGTGATCATGGCCGGTGAATGGCCGATCGCTGGTCGGCATGGACTGGGTGGGCCGTAGGGCCTAGTATCTCTAAACTGACCCACTGAAGGTCACACTTACCCTCGGACAAGTCCGTTTTCCAAGTAGTTGACTTGGATGAACTTGCCGAACCTGCTGGAGTTGTTGTTGTGAGCGGTCTTTGCATTTCCAAAGGCCTGCCAAAATAAAGCAGAGGAATAATCACAATCACATTAATACTTTATGAGCCAAGTATCTTTTGCAACACACGCGGAACTTCATTTGCCAAGTCAGTCATACAAATAATAAGCAACGGAACACACAAAATACATTTGAACATAGACATCCACCACAGTGACTCCTCCACGTTCCTCACTGTGATGGAAGGCGAAAAAAAAAAGTTCAAATCTCTTCCCTTCTTTGTTCACCCGCGGCCGGGGGCCTCGAGCCCTCCGTTGACGGAACGATCTTGACTCCCGCAAACGCCGGCGTTTTGGGGCCTCCGCATTGGGGCGATCAGCTCCTTCACCGTGCGGTTCCCGGAGGTTTTTGTCCTCCGGCAACCACCTTCAACTAGCACCGCAACCGGCTTCGACTAAAACATTACCGATTTTTAAAACAGAAAACCACTGACAAAAACCTCCGGGAACCTCAGGGAAACCTTGGGTGGGGCGCAAAGTCTCCAGAGGTTTCCGTTGAGGTTTCCTAAGTGGGACAGGGGCATGAGCCAACCTGATCTCCCGGTTGCTCAGCACTTCAACTCCCCCTCCCATTCCCAATCTGACCTTTCTGTCCTGGGCCTCCTCCATTGCCAAAGTGGGGCCCAGTGCAAATTGGAGGTGCAGCACCTCATATTTCGCTCGGGTAATTGTCACCCCAGCGCTATGAACGTTAACTTCAATTTTAGATAGCCCTTGCTCTCTCCCTCCTCCCCTCCTCCTTTCCAGTTTTCCCACAGGTCCTACTGCCTCCACCTTCCTCCTTCCTCATCCCCCCCCCCCCCCCGACATCAGTCTGAAGAAGGGTCTCGACCCGAAACGTCGCCTATTCCTTCTCTCCGTAGATGCTGCCTCACCCGCTGAGTTTCTCCAGCATTTTTTGTCTACCTTCGATTGTTCCAGCATCTGCAGTTCTTTCTTAAAACAGTAGTTCAGCACTGCTGGTCATGGTAGGACAATTCAGTTGCCTGATAACAGCTGGGAAGAAACGGACTCTGAATCTGGAGGTGTGTATTTTCACACCTATTTATGCTGCGTTATACATTATATGATATCCGATATATGTTTCGATGACCAGCAAATTATTAAATCGCCTTGTCAAAACCCATCCAGATAAGGAGCGCTGTTTGAGGGAGTGATACCCCATCTGCAGAAAGAGTGTACATGATTGCAATCAAGCCGTTCACAGTGTAAGTAAGTATGTTTATTGGCCAAGTGTTCACATACAAGGAATTTGCCTTGGTGCTCCGCCCGCAAGTAACAACATGACATACAGTGACAGCGGCGAATGACTCAGAAAACACTAAACAGTAATAATAATAGAACATTTCATGATAAAACACCACTGATCAAGCATGTGAACCCACAAAATACCAGATCAAAGGGAGGCGACACATTTTTGGCTGTTGAGTGGAGCAACTACTCGTGGATAAAAGCTGTTGTTATGTCCAGCTTTGATACAGGATAAGGTACAGATACAGGATATAGGGTATGATGTTTATTTCACGATACGGTCTGATCAAAGATAGTCCTCGCGTCATCATCGAATTAAGTCGATTGTAGTTCAGGACCGCTCTCTAGTTGGTGGTAGGATTCACTTGGGAAGAAACTGTCCCTGAATCTGGTAGTGTGCATTTTCACACTTCTGCCGGACGGGGGGAGGGAGTGACCGGTGTGAGAGTGGTCCTTGGTTATTCTGCTGGCCTTGCCGAGGCAGCGTGAAATGCAGATGGAGTCGATGGAAAGGAGGTCGGTTTGCGTGATGGACTGGGCTGCGGGATTCAGGAACCGTGAATATCAACGGCGGTAAATCAAACCACTGCCTGCCGCATCCAGATGTTCCACGTGGACAACAGAAGGGGCGTCTGGAGCAGGAGCAGTGCTGGACAAGGTCCATGGAGCTGGGTTATAACACACCAAACAACACCCTTGGCTGGCCCGCAAGGAGGAGGTGATCTCAGATGAAGAGTGAAGGGTGAGTTTCGTGTGAACACTCCACCATTTGCACAATTGTCTCACTTCTCTGTTCGTGTGTCCTTGCCTACTTCTCCTCTCAGCTCCCGCCTCCTCACCGACACCTCCTTGAGGCAAAACCCGGAGAGCAGGAAAAGCTGGAGGAGCGGACAGGGAATCAGCAGCTGAGATGGTGGGAACAAGTCCCCAGTGGACCATGGGACTTTGGTGCACCCGCATTTGGAGCATTGCTTGGAGTTCTGCCCCCCCCCCCCCCCCCCCGCCCCCCCCGCCGTTACAGGAAGGATGTGGAGGCTTTGGAGACAGTGCAGAAGCGGTTTACCAGAATGATGCAGGAAGGAACTGCAGACGCTGGTTTGCACCAAAGATAAGACACCAAATGCTGGAGTAGCTCAGCAGGTCAGGAAGCATCTCAACCCGAAACATCACCCATTCCTTTTTACCAGAACATCCCAAAATCATGCAGGTTTGTAGGTTAATTGTCCTTCTAGTAAATCGCCCCTAGTGTGCAGAACTAGTGGGAACCGGTGATCAATGGTGAGGGTGTCCATACTGCTTGTAGGTTTCAATGGATCAATCAAGGGGATATATATTGGGTGCAGAGATTGGAAATAAGAGACAGAGGTAGAGGGGGCCAGAGCGGGCAACACGAGCGAGAGAGAATGCAAAGATGCAGCAGAAGAGGGCGGCGTGGTGGCGCAGCGGGTAGAGCTGCTGCCTCACAGCGCCAGAGACCCGGGTTCGATCCTGACTACGGGTTCTGTCGGTACGGAGTTTGTACCTTCTCCCCGTCACCTGCGTGGGTTTCCTCCGGGTGCTCCGGTTTCCGCCCACACTCCAAAGACGTGCAGGTTTGTAGGTTAATTGGATTTTTGTAAATTGCCCCCCCGGTGTATAGGATTGGGTACGGGGTGAGCGTTGGTGGGCACGGACCCCGTGGGCCAAAGAGCCTGCTTCCATGCTGTGCCTCTAAAGTCGAAGGTCCCAAAAGTGGTCTCGCCAATTGCCCCTAGTGTGTAGTACAGGGTACGGGGTGAGCATTGAATTTAGTTTAGTTTAGAGATACAGTGCGAAAACAGGCCCTTCGGCCCACTGAGTCCGCGCTGACCAGCGATCCCCGCACATTGACACAAGCCTGCGCACGGTACTTATACCAAGAATACAGACCCAAGCCAATTAACCTACAACCTTGTACATCTTTGGAGCGTGGGGGGAAACCGAAGATCTCGGAGAAGAGGGCCTGTTTCCACACTGTATCTCTCTATGACACTATAACCCGTGTGTGAGTGTGAGTGTGAGTGAGAGCGTGTGTGTGTGCGCGCGCACGCACGCACTCACAGACAGATCCTGACTGTGACGCAGCCAATGATACAGAAACTGAACGGACACAGTCTTCATTCAGCCAGCAGCTCTGCCGCTTTGAAAACAGACACAGCATCCATCCCCTGTGTGTGTGTGACATGTTTATGGCTAGAGATACAGGGCGGAAACAGGCCCTTCGGCCCACCGAGTCCGTGCCCACATGTAATCCCCGCATATTAACACTATCCTATACACACTAGGGACAATTTACATTTATACCTAGCCAATTAACCTACAAACCTGCACGTCTTTGAAGTGTGGGAGGAAATCTAGATCTCGGAGAAAACCCACGCGGTCACGGGGAGAACATGCAAACTCCGTACAGACAGCGCCCGTAGATGGAATTGAGCCCGGGTGTCCGGCGCTGCAGGTGCTGTCAGGCAGCAACTCTACCGCTGCGCCACCGTGCCGCGTTTGTCGGCCCAGGCTCGGTGGGCCGAAGGGCCTGTTTCCACGCTGCGCCCCTAAACTAAACTCAGAGCTGACACTGCCCTGAGACAGCGTCTGCTCCCTCAGCCTCTCTAACCAGTCGCGCTCCGTGCGAAAATCACTCTTCAATTATTCTGCTTCCAGGTAGCGAGCTGCAGATCACAACATGCTATTAAAATAAACTTCCTCAGCGTTTAGAGACACGCAGGGCAAATAAAGGGCAACGCAGCAAAGTGTAACCTTGTCCAAGTCTGACGCAGGGTCACACACTGAATGAATCACTTTCAAAGAACAGTCACTGTGGAAATGAAGGCAGAAAGAGTGAGATCCCACTCACTGAGTCAGACCTCAGAATTAAAGGACACGTTCCTTTACGGGCCTGTCCCACCTGGGTGTCATTTGACGCCCAGGTGGGACAGGCTAGAAGGAGAAGAGGAGGAATTTCGTTAGGCTGTGGATTTTTTTTTGCCACAGAGGGCTGTGGAGGCCAAGTCAATGGATATTTTTTTTTAAGGCGGAGACTGATGCACACCGCCCCAGTAAATTCTCACAAACGTTCACACATAACAAAATGAGGATCAGAAACATTCGGTGACGGAACCACGCTCTCTCGCGGAGTGTAGTAACGTGGGCAGTTGTCACGTTAACAAGCAACGGTGTGGACACTCGATGGCCAAATCTCCAGCTATGACCTGTGCCATTTTAGCAGCATAATCAAGGATCAGACATTCCCTCTTCGCCCCTCTCCCTTCAGGCAAGTGTGAAAACGCACACCTCCAGATTCAGGGACAGTTGCCTCCCAGCTGCGATCAGGCAACTGAACCACCCTCCCAACAACTAGAGAGCGGTCCTGAGCTACTGCCTACCTCATTGTGTAGACCCTCGGAATATCTGTGGTCGGACTTCACCTTGCACTCGTGGCATTCCCTTTATCATGTGGACAGCTCGATTGTAATCACGTATTGTCTTCCCGCTGACTGGATAGCCCGCGACAAAACTTTTCACTGCACCTCGGTACACTAAACTAAACTCAACTCTTTGTTGCAAACCACAGGTATTTTCTCACAGCTGAATAAATGTTCCTCTACCTCTAGGAAAAGGCAGCACCGAGCCCGAGTACGGTTCCACACAATGCCTCTCACACTGTGGGCCGCACGGTGGCGCAGCGGTAGAGTTGCTGCCTTACAGCGCCAGACACCCAGAGACCATCCTGCCACCGGGTGCTGTCTATACGGAGTTTGCACGTTCTCCCCATGACCTGCGTGGGCTTTCTCCGAGATCTTTGGTTTCCTCCCACACTCCAAAGACGTACAGGTTTGTAGGTCGATTGGCATGAATGTAAAGTGTGTGTGTGTGTGTGTGTGTGTGTGTGTGTGTGTGTGTGTGTGTGTGTGTGTGTGTGTGTGTGTGTGTGTGTGTGTGTGTGTGTGTGTGTGTGTGTGTGTGTGTGTGTGTGTGTGTGTGTCTGTGTGTGTGTGTGTGTGTGTGTGTGTGTGTGTGTGTGTCTGTTGTGTGTGTGTCTGTGTGTGTGTCTGTCTGTGTGTGTGTGTCTGTGTGTGTGTGTGTGTGTGTGTGTGTGTGTGTGTCTGTGTGTGTGTGTGTCTGTGTGTGTGTGTGTGTGTGTGTGTGTGTGTGTGTGTGTCTGTGTGTCTGTGTGTCTGTGTGTGTGTCTGTGTGTGTGTGTGTGTCTGTGTTAGGTATAGACAATAGACAATAGGTGCAGGAGTAGGCCATTCGGCCCTTCGAGCCAGCACCGTGTTAGTGTATAGTGTAAGTGTGCGTGGGGATCGCTGGTCAGCTCGGACTCGGTGGGCCAAAGGGCCTGTTTCCATGCGCGCTGTCTCTCCAAAACTAAACTAGACCTTGAGAACACTTTTAAATTTAGATGCCATTTAAGTCATCGTGCACCCTCGGTAATAACAGTCCCGCTCAAAATAGCCCGAGACCAAGTAAAATTAGACACATGTGTGGATTAAAACATAGGCTGCACACAAGGGGGGGGGGGGGGGGGGGGGGGGGGGGGGGGGGGGGGGGCACACACAAGGAACAAGGACGTGCCCTCAGTCCTGGCTGACACGCCTGCTCCAACATAGGTGTACAAACAGCAGGGAGTGTACAATTCAGAGAGAGCAGGGAGAGATGTCGCAGGCGGGCACCCCTCCCCCACCCGCAACATTTACCCGATTACTCAGCACAGGAAATTGAGACACTTGGAAACGAGCTGCAGAGTTAGAAGGGTTTGGGTTTTCTGCTTCCTCAGCCTCATAATTACACATCCCCCCAAACCCATCCCGCATCTAATTATCCTGCCATCACATTCAGCTGGGGATTTAATCCTCAATCCCCAGAGATGCCAGTGCTGGGGTAACTGAGCTAATGGTCTTTAAGCCTTTGAGCCTGGCCTGCGATCCCTGCCAAGGGAACCACAGACAGGAAGCTGGCCGGTCGGTGTCTTGATGAGTTGGGGCTGCGAGCTAGTGATTGCCACAGTTTAGCTGAGTTCAGTTCACTTCAGTGTATCGCCTGAGGTACGGCGAAACGTTTCTCGTTGCGTTCTCACCACCTCAGCGGAAGGATAGTACACAATTACAATCGAGCCGAAGTTAGTCACACAATGCTGGAGTAACTCAGCTCTGGATAGAAGGAATGGGCGACGTTTCAATAGACTATAGGTGCAGGAGTAGGCCATTTGGCCCTTCGTGCCAGCACCGCCATTCAATGTGATCATCCACAATCAGTACCCCGTTCCTGCCTTCTCCCCATATCCCCTGACTCCGCTATTTTTAAGAGCCCTATCTAGCTCTCTCTTGAAAACATCCAGAGAACCGGCCTCCACCACCCTCTGAGGCAGAGAATTCCACAGACTCACCACTCTCTGTGAGGAAAAGTGTTTCCTCGGCTCCGTTCTGAATGGCTTACTCCTTATTCTTAAACTGTGTGGCCCCTGGTTCTGGACTCCCCCAACATCGGGAACATGTTTCCTGCCTCTGTCCAAGCCCTTAACAATCTTATATGTTTCAATGAGATGCCCTCTCATCCTAAACTCCAGAGTGTACAAGCCCAGCCGCTCCATTCTCTCAGCATATGACAGTCCCGCCATCCCGGGAATTAACCTTGTAAACCTACACTGTGCTCCCTTAATAGCAAGAATAGTTTTGGGTCCAGACCCTTCTTCAGACAGTCTGAGGGTCGGGAATCTGTAGAATTCGTTGCCACAGACAGATATGGTGGCCAAGTGATTGGGTATTTTTAAGGGGGATAATGACAGCGTGGAAACAGGCCCTTCGGCCCACCGAGTCCGCACCGCCCAGCGGTCATCCCGTACGCTGGCACTATCCTACACACTAGGGACAATTTACAATTTTTACCAAAGCCAATTAACCATTCAAACCTGCACGTCTTTGGAGTGTGGGAGGAAGCCGGAGCACCCGGAGAAGACCCACACAGTCACGGGGAGAAGGCACAAAGCCGGTACAGACAGCACCCGTAGTCAGGATCACACTTGGGTCTCTGGCGCTGTAAGACAGCAACACTACCACCCCGTTAGTAAGGGTGTCAAGGGTTATGGGCAGGGGGCACGAGAATGGGGTTGAGAGGGAACGATAGATCGACCCAGATTGATTGGCGGAGCAGACTCGATGGGCCGAATGGCCCAATTCTTCGCCTGTGACATGAAAGTATGAAATGCCTGGCTAGGGGAGAGAGAGCAGAGTTTGTGGCCATCAGCTCATCTGCAGCACTGGGAGAAAGCAAAGTCCTTTTACATATGACGGGCCCAGCGGTAGAGCTGCTGTCTTACAGCGCAGACTCGGGCTCGATCCCGACTACGGGCGCTGTCTGTACGGAGTTTGCACGTTTCTGTATAGAATCAGTAGGCCATTCTGTAGGCCATTCGGCCCTTCGAGCCTGCACCGCCATTCAATATGATCATGGCTGATCATCCAACTCAGTATCCCGTACCTGCCTTCTCCCCATACCCCCTGATTCCCTTTGGCCACAAGGGCCACATCTAACTCCCTCTTAAATATGGCCAACGAACTGGCCTCAACTACCTTCTGTGGCAGAGAATTCCACAGACTCACCACTCTCTGTGTGAAAATTTCGGTCCTAAAAGACTTCCCCCTTATCCTTAAACTGTGACCCCTTGTCCTGGATTTCCCCAACATCGGAACAATCTTCCTGCATCTACCTGTCCAACCCTTTAAGAATTTTGTAAGTCTCTATGAGATCCCCCCTCAATCTCCTAAATTCCAGCGAGTACAAGCCAAGTCTATCCAGTCTTTCTTCGTATGGAAGTCCTGCCATCCCAGGAATCAGTCTGGTGAACCTTCTCTGTACTCCCTCTATGGCAAGAATGTCTTTCCTCAGATTAGGAGACCAAAATGTACGCAATACTCCAGGTGTGGCCTCACCAAGGCCCTGTACAACTGCAGTAGAACCTCCCTGCTCTTGTACTCAAATTGGCAGCGTCACAGAGAATCAGGACCTGTCTGCTCACGCGCGCTCACACGGGTTATCGTGATACAGCGTGGAAATGGGCCCACACCGGCCAACATGTCCCAGCTACACTAGTCCCAACTGCCCCCAACCCTCCAAACCTGTCCTATCCATGTATCTGCCTAACTGTTTCTTAAATATTGGGATAGTCCCTGCCTCAACTACCTCCTCTGGCAGCTTGTTCCATGCACCCACCAACGTTTGTGTGGAAAAAGTTACCCGTCAGATTCCTATTAAACCTTTTCCTCTTCACCTTAAACCCATGTCCGGTGATCCTCGATTCCCCCACTCTGGGCAAGAGACTCTGTGCGACTGCCCCGGGTCTATGCCTCTCATGATCTTGTGCACCTGAATAAGGTAAATAGAAGCAGGATCGAGACACCGCGATCCGACTTCTCAACCAACTCTGGACATCAACTGTATCTCTGAAGGGGCGGGACCTCGGATTCAGTCACGCAGAGCAAAAACCATTCTCAGTAACCCCGGTGGGAATCCAGTGATCCCCCCCCCCCTGCAATTCCCAGATTAGTTTGGGCCGGGTGGGGGGGGGGGAGAAAGTGGGAGACAGACAGAATGAGACGGGCAGACATAAAGGGAGAGACGGGAGAGATGGGGGGGTGGGGGGGGGGGGGCGGGGGCTGCTGCAGACAGGAAGAGAAAGGACTCGCATTTTGCACAAGTCCTTTCATGTCCTTTATGGCCGGCGAAGGTTTTGAAGTGCCGTGACTGATGTAATGCATGAAATGCAGAAGCCAAAATCTGTAATTAGCCGCTGCGGCAGCTAGTTTGAGTCACGGCAAAGTGCACAAAGATAGCGTGGTGTGGAAACAGGCCAAAGACGTGCGGAGAAGAGTCCCCGACCCGAAACATCACCCCCCCCCCCCCCGAGAAGCTGCCTGAACCCGCTGAGTAACTCCAGTTCACAACAAGCTCTGAAGTTTATAGGAGCAAAATTAGGCCATTCGGCCCATCAAGTCTACTCCGCCATTTAATCGTGGCTGATCTATCTTCCCTTCTCAACCCCATTCTCCTGCCTTCTCCCCGTAACCCCCGACACCCGCACTAATGAAGAATCTGTCAGTCTCCAATTTGAAAATGCACATTAACATGTCTCCACCGACATCTGTGGCAATGGGTTCCACAGATTCACCACCCTCTGACTAACTATGTCTATCTTTGTTAAAACAAGCTACTCAGCTCCTTAAGTCTTAAGATCATCCACACATTTACCTCCTCCCGCCTAGATTACTGCAACTCCCTTTACGCTGGCATCAGCCAATCTTCCCTGTCCCGCCTGCGACTGGTCCAAAACGCCGCGGCGAGACTCCTGACGGGCACCCGAAAAAGGGACCACGTCACCCCGATCCTGGCCTCTCTCCACTGGCTCCCTGTGCGGTTCCGAATTAAGACCGCAAGACCCTCCTCTTTGTCTGCAAAGCCCTCAATGGGCTTGCACCCACCTACATTAAAAGTCTTCTCACCCACTACACCACCTCCAGGTCCCTCAGATCGGCCGACTTGGGGTTGCTGAATGTCCCGCAGTCTAGGGCATAATCTCAGGGACGACCGCGCCTTTGTGGTCGCAGCTCCTAGACTGTGGAACAGCATCCCCCTCCCATTAGAACTGCCCCCTCCATCGACTCCTTTAAGTCTAGTCTAAAAACGTATCTGTTCTCCCAAGCCTTTCCTGACGCCCTCCGAGCGAGGGCTATTTGTATATATGTATGTAGCCTGCTTGTGTATACTACTCTTATAACAAATGTAAAGCACTTTGGTCAACGAGAGTTGTTTTTTATATGTGCTCAATAAATAAATGTGACTTGACTTGACAAGCCTGTTCAGGATCGCAGCTAGTCTGATATTCCTCAAGTTAATATGGGCGGAACAGTGGTGCAGGGGTAGAACTGCTGCCTCACAGCGCCAGAGACCCGGGTTCGATCCTGACTACCGGGTGCTGTCTGCACGGAGTTTGTACGTTCTCCCCGTGACCTGCGTAGGTTTCCTCCTACGTTCCAAAGCCGCACAGGTTTGTAAGTTAATTGGCTCGGTATAAAATAAAAATTGGCCCTAGTGCGTGTAGGGTAGGTGTTGATGTGCCGGGATCGCTGGTCGGTGCAGAGACCCATATCTCTCGCTTCCCTTTCCTGTCGCGTTTCAGTCTGAAGAAGGGTCTCGACCCAAAACGTTACCCGTTTCTTCTCTCCAGAGATGCTGCCTGTCCCGCTGAGTTGCTCCAGCTTTTTGTGTCTGTCTTTGGGCTGAATGGCCTGCTTCCTCGCTGTATTTCTAAAGCAGATCCCCAAGGGGACGGGTGTGGTAGAGGAGAGGGCTGGCTGGAAGGGCCGAATGGCCTACTCCTGCACCTATTGCCTATTCCAGGCACCCACCAACTTGTGTAAAAAAGAACTTGCCCTAAACATCTCCTTTAAACTTTCCTTTTCTCACCTTGAAAACTGATATCTCCATCCTGGGAAAAAGGCTCTGGCTGTCTACTCTTATCTACGCCTCTCAGAATGTGATACACTTCTATTTGCTCCCCTCATCGTTTGGCTGTCGTCACACTTCCCTTTTATACTCCAGAGCAACACAAGAGCGGCCAGATCACCAGTTTCAGTAATGTTTATCTTGGTGTAGAGATACAGCAGGGAAACAGGCCCTTCGGCCCATCAACTGCATGCCAACCACCGTTCACCCGTTCACTCTAGTCCCAATGTTATCCCACTTTCTCGTACGATATACTATAAATGCGATAGAACTTTATTTATCCCAGGAGGGAAATAGATCGTCCACTCCCTACACACTGGGGGGGGAATTTACAGAGGCCAAAGGGCCTGCTTCCTCGCTGTATTTCTAAAGCAGATCCCCAAGGGGACGGGTGTGGTAGAGGAGAGGGTAATGTGGCCGGCGCTAACTGTGAAGCTTCACGACACATCATTGGAACTGATGCCAATATGCGGCAGCATATGATTGTACCACTGGTGATGTCAGTGCTGGGGAATGTGGCAGCCTGGGCCTGTGCAGACAGCAGCTTCCTGCTGAGCCGTGCCCAGGATAGATGGCCAGGGTTAGTTATGGACGGCATGGTCCCAACCATCACCAAAATGGTCCCAACGCCTGCCTCCCGCGGTCGTACTGCAGGCTGGGCAGTGACGTGGGTAGAGTCAGGGTCATGATGGCTACCACACAATCTACACAGGGAGAGGGAGGGAGGGGAGGGGAGAGAGGAGGGGGGGGATGGAGAGAGGGAGAGGTGGGGAGAGGAAGGGGGAGAGAGACGGGGGGAGGGGGGGGAAAGGAGAGAGGGGGAGGGGGGAGAGAGGGGAGACAGGGGGAGAAAGGGGGGAGAGAGGGGGGGAGAGCGAGAGGGGGAGAGCTAGAGGGAGAGGAGGGGGAGAGGGAGAGGGGGGAAAGGGGAAAGGGACAGAGCATTTGAAGGCAAAGGACATGGTCGGGTCGGGTCGGAAGGGTACAGAGCGGGGGGGTAGTGCTGGGAAAAGGGGAGGGGAGGATAGAGGGACAGAAAACATTTAGGGGCAGGGGGAAGGTGAAGGCTATGGGCAGAGGCCAGGACCGGGAGACAATAAGTGTATGAATAGGCCATTCGGCCCTTCGAGCCAGCACCGCCATTCAATGTGATCATAGCTGATCGTCCCCAATCAGTACCCCGTTCCAGCCTTCTCCCCATATCCCCTGACTCTGCTATCTTTGAGGGGAGGAGGGGTAAAGAGACATTTGGGGGCATTGAAAGAAGCGTAGGGACCAAGGAGGTTGCAGAACGGGAGACACTGGATGGGGGGGGTGGGAGAGGCTGGGGGGTGGGGGGGGGGGGTGGGGAGGGTGGGGGGGTGGGGAGGGCGGGGGGGAGGAGGAGGAGAGACTACTGCGGGAAGGCAAACGAGACGCGGAGAGAAGAACAAGATATGGGGTGGGGGGGGGTGGAGAAGAGAGAGAGAGAGAGAGAGGGGAAATAGGATTCTCCTCAGGTGCTCCAGTTCTTCCCCACATCCCCCAAGTTGTGCGGGTTGGTCGCCAGATGACCAGAACGGTCTCCACTCATTACAGCGTTACAAGTAGTGTGTCGCCGTGTCAGCATTGGTACACTCGTCCCCCCCACACTCTCACCCCCACCCCCACCCCACCCCCCATCCCCCCCCCCCACCCCGGATGCTCCCTCCCCCACCCCCCACTCTCTGCCCCTCCCCCTCCCTCCACCCCCACTCCTCTTCCCCTCCCCTCCCCTCCCCCCCGATCACCCCCACCTCTCCCCCCCCTCCCTCCCTCTGCTCCTCCCCCTCCCCCACTCTCTCTGCCCCCTCCCCCACTCTCTCTACCCATCCCCCACTCTCTCTCTGCCCATCCCCCTCCCTACCCCCACTCTCTCTCCCCCTCCCCCCCTCTGCTCCTCCCCCTCCCCCACTCTCTCTCTGCCCCTCCCCCTCCCTACCCCCACTCTCTCTCCCCCTCCCCCCCTCTGCTCCTCCCCCTCCCCCACTCTCTGCCCCTCCCCCACTCTCTGCCCCTCCCCCACTCTCTCTACCCCTCCCCCACTATCTCCCTGCCCCTCCCCCTTCCCCCACCCCCACTCGCTCTGCCCATCCCCCACTCTCTCCCCCTCCCCTTCCCCACCCCCACTCTCTCTCCCGCTCCCCACTCTCTCTTCCCCCCCCCACTCTCTCTCCCCCCTCCCCCTCCCCCCACTCTCTCTACCCCTCCCCCCACTCTCTCTCCCCCTCCCCCACTCTCTCTACCCTCCCCCACTCTCTCTCCCCCTCCCCCAGCCCCACTGCATTAAAGGACACAAGGAACTGCAGATACCGGTTTACAAACAAATAGAGTTTCACGTTAGTTTCTCGTCACGTGTACCGAGGTACAGTGAAAAGCTTTTGTTTCAGATGAAAGACAATACACGATTACAATCGAGCCGGTAAGTTGCTGCCCCATGCAGTGAGTGCAGGGGGCTAGTATGAAGCGAGTGGCCAGAGTGGAGGGAGTGGGCTGAAGGGCGGTCGGTGTGAGAGCCTCCCTCGCTACGAGAGCTCCGCGAACCCTCCAGCCACCGTTGCCGTCTGCCGGAGGCGGCAGAAGAAGGAACTGCGTTTGTTCCCTTCGCCGGCGCTGCAGGGAATGGCATGCGGTCGGTGACACAGGTCCTTCACGACTGCAAAACCACCAACCACAGCTTCTCCAATCCAGCACTGCAGAGGAGGATCAGAGAGAAGCAACCCGTCCCAGAATAAACAAAACCAGGGAGCATGGCTACAAAATCAAGTGAGGAACGGATCGGGCAGATCCATAGGGTCTCGTGCCCAGAGGAGGGGAATCGAGGGCCAGAGGACATAGGTTCAAGATGAAGGGGAAAAGATTTAATAGGAATCTGAGGGGTAACCTTTTCTCCCAAAGGGTGGCGGGTGTGTGGAACGAGCTGCCAGAGGAGGTAGTTGAGGCAGGGACTATCCCAATGTTTAGGTACATGGATGGGACCGGTTTGGAGGGATATGGACCAAGCGCATGCAGGTGGGACTAGTGCAGCAGGGACATGTTGCCCAGTGTGGGCTGAAGGGCCTGTATCCACGTTGTATCACTCTATGACTATGACTCGAACACACTGGCGCAGCGGTAGAGTTGCTGCCTCACAGCGCCAGAGACCCAGGTTCCATCCCAACTACGGGTGCTGTCTGTACGGAGTTTGTACGTTCTCCCCGTGACCTGCGTGGGTTTTCTCCGGGTGCTCCAGTTTCCTCCCACACTACAAAGACCTGTGGGTTTGTTGGCTAATTGGTTTCTGTAAATTGTCCCCAATGTATGTAGGGTAGAACTACCATCTAGACATTAGACAACAAACAATAGGTGCAGGAGTAGGCCACTCGGCCCTTCTTACCAGCACCACCCTTTAATCGGACTGTACCTTGCACTAACCGATATTCCCTTTATCCTGTATCTGTACACTGTGGACAGCTAAGTTGTAATAATGTCTTTCCTCGTCTCCGTTCTAAATGTTTCCTCGTCTCCGTTCTAAATGGCTTACCCCTTATTATTGAACTGTGGTCCCTGGTGCTGGACTCCCCCAACATCGGGAACATGTTTCCTGCCTCTAGCATGTCCAAACCCTTAACAAATCCTGTATGTTTCAATAAGATTCCCTCTCATCCTTCTAAACTCCAGAGCCCAACCGTTCCATTCTCTCAGCATATGACAGTCCCGCCATCCCAGGAATTAACCTTGTAAACCTAGCCAATGAACTGGCCTCAACTAACTTCTGTGGCAGAGAATTCCACAGATTCACCACTCTCTGTGTGAAAAATGTTTTTCTCACCTCGGTCCTAAAAGACTTCCCCTTTATCCTTAAACTGTGACCGCTTGTTCTGGACTTCCCCAACATCGGGAACAATCTTCCTGCATCTAGCCTGTCCAACCCCTTAAGAATTTTGTACGTTTCTATAAGATCCCCTCTCAATCTTCTAAATTCTAGCGAGTACAAGCCGAGTCTATCCAGTCTTTCTTCATAGGAAAGTCCTGCCATCCCAGGAATCAGTCTGGTGAACCTTCTCTGTACTCCCTCTATGGCAAGAATGTCTTTCCTCAGATTAGGAGACCAAAACTGTACGCAATACTCCAGGTGCGGTCTCACCAAGACGCTGTACAACTGCAGTAGAACCTCCCTGCTCTTGTACTCAAATCCTTTTGCTATGAATGCGAATATACCATTCGCTTTCTTCACTGCCTGCTGCACCTGCACGCCTACTTTCAATGACTGGTGTACCATGACACCCAGGTCTCGTTGCATCTCCCCTTTTCCTAATCGGCCACCATTCAGATAATAGTCTACTTTACTGTTTTTGCCACCTAAGTGGATAACCTCACATTTATCCACTTTATACTGCATCTGCCATGCATTTGCCCACTCACCCAGCCTATCCAAGTCACCTTGCAGCCTCCTAGCATCCTCCTCATAGCTAACATTGCTCCCCAGCTTCGTGTCATCCGCAAACTTGGAGATGTTGCATTCAATTCCCTCGTCCAGATCATTAATATATATTGTAAATAGCTGGGGTCCCAGCACTGAGCCCTGCGGTACCCCACTAGTCACTGTCTGCCATTCTGAAAATGACCCGTTTACTCCTACTCTTTGCTTCCTGTCTGCCAGCCAGTTCTCTATCCACATCAATACTGAACCCCCAATACCGTGTGCTTTTAGTTTGTATACTAATCTCATATGTGGGACTTTGTCGAAAGTCTTCTGAAAGTCCAGATATAACACATCCACTGGTTCTCCCTTATCCACTCTACTAGTTACATCCTCGAAAAATTCTATAAGATTCGTCAGACATGATTTACCTTTCATAAATCCATGCTGACTTTGTCCAATTATTTCACCACTTTCCAAATGTGCTGCTATCCCATCTTTAATAACTGACTCCAGCATTTTCCCCACTACTGATGTTAGACTAACTGGTCTGTAATTCCCCGTTTTCTCTCTCCCTCCTTTTATAAAAAATGGGGTTACATTAGCTACCCACCAATCCTCAGGAACTACTCCAGAATCTAAAGAGTTTTGAAAATTATCACTAATGCATCCACTATTTCTGGGGCTACTTCCTTAAGTACTCTGGGATGTAGCCTATCTGGCCCTGGGGATTTATCGGCCTTTAATCCATTCAATTTACCCAACACCACTTCCCGGCTAACCCGGATTTCACTCAGTTCCTCCATCTCATTTGAACCCCGGTCCCCTGTTATTTCCGGCAGATTATTTATGTCTTCCTTAGTGAAGACAGAACCAAAGTAGTTATTCAATTGGTCTGCCATGTCCTTGTTCCCCTTGATCAATTCACCTGTTTCTGACTGCAAGGGACCTACATTTCTTTTAACTAATCTTTTTCTCTTCACATATCTATAAAAACTTTTGCAGTCCGTTTTTATGTTCCCTGCCAGTTTTCTTTCATAATCTATTTTCCCTTTGTCCTCCTCTGCTGGACTCTGAATTTCTCCCAGTCCTTTGGTAGACTGCTTTTTCTGGCTAATTTATATGCTTCATCTTTTGTTTTGATACTATCCCTGATTTCCCTTGTTATCCACAGATGCACTACCTTCCCTGATTTATTCTTTTGCCAAACTGGGATGAACAATTGTTGTAATACATCCATGCAGTCTTTAAATGCCTTCCATTGCATATCCACCGTCAACCCTTTAAAAATCAATTGCCAGTCTATCTTGGTCAATTCACGTCTCATACCCTCAAAGTTACCTTTCTTTAAGTTCAGAACCCTTGTTTCTGAATTAACAATGTCACTCTCCATCCTAATGAACTCAACCATATTATGGTCATTCTTGCCCAAGGGGCCACGCACAACAAGACTGCTAACTAACCCTTCCTCATTACTCAGTACCCAGTCTAGAATAGCTTGCTCTCTCGTTGGTTCCTCTACATGTTGGTTTAGAAAACTATCCTGCATACATTCCAAGAAATCCTCTTCCTCAGCACCCCTGCCAATTTGATTCACCCAATCTATATGTAGATTGAAGTCACCCATTATAACTGTTTTATCCTTGTTGCACGCATTTCTAATTTCCTGTTTGATGCCATCCCCAACTCCGCTACTACTGTTAGGTGGCCTGTACACAACTCCCACTAGCGTTTTCTGCCCCTTAGTGTTTCGCAGCTCTACCCATATCGATTCCACATCCTTCAAGCTGATGTCCTT
Organism: Okamejei kenojei; assembly: GCA_035221665.1. NCBI lineage: Eukaryota > Metazoa > Chordata > Chondrichthyes > Rajiformes > Rajidae > Okamejei > Okamejei kenojei. Next base: position 31,758,043 of record CM069158.1, on the reverse strand, counting down.
CCTTTCTATTGCCTTAATCTCCTCTCTAACCAGCAACGCTACTCCACCTCCTTTTCCTTTCTGTCTATCCCTCCTGAATATTGAATATCCCTGGATGTTCAGCTCCCAGCCTTGGTCACCCTGGAGCCATGTCTCCGTGATCCCAACTATATCATAGTCATTAATAACTATCAGCACATTCAACTCATCCACCTTATTACGAATGCTCCTTGCATTGAGACACAAAGCCTTCAGACTTGTTTTTAGGTCGACTCCCTCCCCTCAGACAGGGAGCAAGAGATAGAGATAGATCCCGGTCCTGTATCCCCTGACCCTCCGTCTGAAGGAGTCTCGACCCGAAACGTCACCTATTCTTTTCCTCCCGAGATGCTGCCTGACCCGCTGAGGTTACTCCAGCTTTTTGTGTCTGTCGTCCGTTTAAAGCAGCGTCTGCAGTTCATTCCCGCACTTTAAAACAAAACATTCCTCCGGCCCTTGTGTTAACCACGGTCACGAGGATGCAGACTGAGGAAGAGTCAGAAACCATTTCTTGTGGTGATGTGGGGGGCGGCCAGGATGTGGACGTGAAGCCAGCCACGCACTGGGGGACGGGACCCACTGAAGGGGGGGGGGGGGGGGGGTGGGGTGTCCTCCCGTGTCCCGTCAGCCACCGCTTCACCCTCTCCTACTCTTCCCGCTTCCTTCCCCCCCACGTGATGTCCGTCCTCTCTCCTACCCCCTGTCCTTCAATCACTGTCCTGCCATCCCAACTCCCTACTACTGTTAGGTGGCCTGTACCAACTCCACTAGCGTTTTCTGCCTTAGTGTTTCGCAGCTCTTACCCATATCGATTCCACATCCTTCAAGCTGAATGTCCTTCCTTCTATTGCCTTAATCTCCTCTCTAACCAGCAACGCTACTCCACCCCACCTCCTTTCCTTTCTGTCTATCCCTCCTGAATATTGAATATCCCTGGATGTTCAGCTCCCAGCCTTTGGCTGGAGCCATGTCTCCGTGTTCCCTACTATCATTGTAATTAATAACTATCAGCACATTCAACTCATCCACCTTATTAAGAATGCACCTTGCATGAGACACAAAGCCTTCAGGCTTGTTTTTACAACACTCTTACCCTTATACAATTATGTTGAAAAGTGGCCCTTCTTGATTTTTTGCCCTGGATTTGTCTGCCTGCCGCTCTTACTTTTCACCTTGCTACCTATTGCTTCTACCCTCGTTTTACACCCCTCTGTCTCTCTGCTCACACATTTAAGAAACCCACCACCTCTTATTCTCTGTTTATTATCTTTTTCTTCTTTCCCCGTTACATGTTGGGTCTGAGTGCTTCCCTTCTCTGCCTCCTGCCTCACACACTGCCTACTAGCTTTCTCTATTTGAGTCCCTCCCCCCAACCGTTCTAGTTTAAAGTTTCCCCAGTAGCCGTTGCAAATCTCCCGCCAGGATATTGGTCCCTCTTGGGTTCAAGTGGATACTGGAACAGCGCGTGTCCCAAATTCCAGTCCACCAGCAGAGTGCTGGGGTGTGCATGAATTCAGGACTTAAGCTCCAAGACCTCTGCTGGAGAAATTCAGGCAGCAAACCATCTTGTAACGAGAAAAGCCACAAAAAGCTGGGGTAACTCAGCGGGTCAGGCAGCATCTCTGGAGTAAAGGAATGGGTGACGTTTCAGGTCGAGACCCCTCCCCCCCCTTCAGACAGGGAGACGAGAGATAGAGATAGATCCCAGTCTGTATCCCCTGACCCTCCGTCTGAAGGAGGATCTCGACCCGAAACGTCACCTATTCCTTTTCCTCCCGAGATGCTGCCTGACCCGCTGAGTTACTCCAGCTTTTTGTGTCTGTCGTCCGTTTAAAGCAGCGTCTGCAGTTCATTCCCGCACTTTAAAACAAAAACGTTCCTCCCGGCCCTTGTGTTAACCACGGTCACGAGGATGCAGACTGAGGAAGAGTCAGAAACCATTTCTTGTGGTGATGTGGGGGGGCGGCCAGATGTGACGTGAAGCCAGCCACCGCGCTGTGGGGACGGGACCACTGAAGGGGGGGGGGGGGGGGGGGGGAGGTGTCCTCTCGTGTCCGTCAGCCACCGCTTCACCCGCTCCCTACTCTTCCCGCTTCCTTCCCCCCCACGTGATGTCCGTCCCTCTCTCCTACCCCCCTGTCCTTCAATCCCGCCACTCCCAGACATGCATCTACCTGAAGATGTATTAAAACACACTGGCGCAGCGGTAGAGTTGCTGCCTCACAGCGCCAGAGACCCCGGTTCAATCCTGACTACGGGTGCTGTCTGTGTGGAGTTTGTACGTTCTCCCCGTGATCACGTGGGCTTTCTGTGGGATCTCCGATTTCCTTCCACGCTCTAAAGATGTACGGGTCAATTGGCTTGGTATAAATGTATGAAATGTAAAATGGTCCCAGGTGTGTGCAGGGTAGTGTTAATGTGCGGGGATCGCTGGTCGGCGCAGACGCGATGGGCCAAAGGGCCTGTTATCGCACTGTATCTCTCAACTAAACTAAACTCCCCACACTGCCCTGGGCCTCCTCCATTGCTAGAGTCAGGCCCACTCTAAAATTGGAGGAACAGCACCTCATATTTCGCTTGGGTCGCTCTCAACCCAGCGGCACGAACATTGGATTCTCTAATTTTAAGCAACTTCTGCGGCCTACAACATCTGGAGGCGGCCGACTGGGAGCTCCGGGCCGCCTCGACCTGTCCCGACCTGTCCCGACGCCGGCGTTCCCACCAGAGGGCTTGAACATCGGGCCGTCCGTAGCGGCGACTACAGAGGGTCAGGGCCCCGACCACGGGTGAACAAGGGCGGAGGAGGAGGATTGTCTAAACTGTATTGCCTTCCACAACAGTGAGGAACACTGTGGTGGATGTCTGTGTCAAATTATTTTGGGTATTGTGATCTTTTTTTAATTGTAACGCTGCATGGTAAATTACATTTCACTGCACCTTATGGTGCAAATACATTTGAACTTGAACTTCGACCTGCACTCCCCTCTCCTCCACCCCCTTGCCCCATTCCTCCACTCTCATCGTTCCACAGTTCTCCACCCAGTTTCCCTCTTGCGATCCCACCTTCCCTGGCCAACTGTGGGCCTACCAGGCACCCAGCCAGCCCGAGGTCATTTGTAGCCAGCTCTGATCAGTCCTGGTCTCTTCTCGCCTCCAGTTCTTCACACCCCCCACCCCACGTCACGCCCTCCACCCCACCCGATACCTTCAGTCTGCAAATCTCCAAATCGACAACCATAGAAGCATGGGAAATAGGAGGCCATTCGGAGGAGGCCATTCGGCCCTTCGAGCCAGCACCGCCATTCATTGTGATCATGGCTGATCGTCCCCAATCAATAACCCGTGCCTGCCTTCTCCCCCAAAACTCGATTGACCATTATCACAGGGCACCTCAAGGCTGGGTGCTCAGTCCCCTGCTCTACTCTCTTGGTATCGTGTTCCCTGTACCTCGAAACATGTGACAACAAATTAAACTCAATCCTTGATTGTGCAGCCAGACACAGCTAAAAAAAAAAAATCATCTTTAAATTTGTTCGCGATTGTTGAATAAATAACATCCAGCAATGGTGGAGATTGATAATAGGCACAAAAAGCTGAAGTAACTCAGCGGGTCGGGCAGCATCTCTGGCGAGAAGGAAACGGTGACGTTTCTGGTCTCAACCCGAAACGTCACCCATTCTTTTTCTCCAGATACGCTGCCCGACCGGCTGAGTTACTCCAGCTTTTTGTGCCGATCTACGGTTTAAACCAGCATCTGCAGTTCCTTCCTCCACAGGGAGATTGGTAAACTGAACAACATTCCAGCTCTCACGATCAAGGAGCCGACTATTGACCTCCCATGAGAAAACCCAGGGGTCCATGGCCTGTCTTCATCAACTGGCCGGCAGTGCACAGAGTTAACAGCTTCGAGTTCCTGGCCCGCGCATATCTCGAAAGATCTCCGCTTGACCCAGCTCATCGATGCTATCACACAGAAAGCTTCAACAAAGCCTCTACTTCCTCAAAAGATCGAGGAGATTCAGCATGTGGCCAAACGCTTGCATCAAACTCTTGTGTCGTGAAACTACAGAGCACGTCGACTGGTGGCTTCACTGCCCGTTCTGAAACTCAAAGGCTTCATGGGGGAAGGATGCTGCAGATAGTCAAGAGTGTCTTATTGTCATATGTCCCAAAACGGAACAAGGACATTCTCGAGCAATTAAATTCTTACTTGCAGCAACGTAACATATATATGTACACACACACACACACACACATATACACATATACACGTACAAACACATATACACATACACACACATATACACATACACAAATACACGTACACACACATATACATGTACACACACATATACACGTACACACACATATACACGTACACACACATATACATACACACACATATACATACACACACATATACACGTACACACACACATGTACACACACATATACATACACACACATATACACGTACACACATATACATGTACACACACATATACAGGTACATACACATATACACGTACACACACATATACACGTACACACACATATACATACACACACATATACATACGTACACACACATATACATGTACACACACATATACATACACACACATATACACGTACACACATATACATGTACACACACATATACATGTACACACACATATACATACACACATATACACACACACATATACACACACACACATATACACACACACACACATATACATGTACACACACATATACATACACACACATATACATGTACACACACATATACATACACACACATATACATACACACACATATACATACACACACATATACATACACACACATATACATACACACACATATACATACACACACATATACACATACACACATATACATGTACACATATACACACACACACATATATAAATTTAATTGTTCCATTTCAGGACATATGACAAAATAAATTGACTTTCTGCAGTATATATAAGAACATTTCACGTGTGTGTGTGTGTGTGTGTGTGTGTGTGTGTGTGTGTGTGTGTGTGTGTGTGTGTGTGTGTGTGTGTGTGTGTGTGTGTGTGTGTGTGTGTCTGTGTGTGTGTGTGCGTGTGTGCACGCACAATTATACACACACACACACATCTATCTAAAAAAATAAATACATGAACTTTCTTTGCGATATATATTTCTATATAATTCTCTATATTTCTCTATCTATACACACACTTACGTACATACAAGTCGTTTGGAGCTTATTTGGATGTTATAGTCATACAGTGAAACAGTGTGGAACAGCCCCTTCCGCCCAACTTGCCCACATCGGTCAACATGTCCCAGCTACACTAGTCCCACCTGACTGAGTTTGGCCCAAATCTCTGAAAGACTGTCTTATCCATGTACCTGTCTAACAGTTTCTTAAACAGTTGGGATAGTCCTAGCCTCAACTCCCTCCTCTGGCAGCTCGTTCCATACACCCACCTTTTGTGTGAACAGGTTATCCCTCAGATCCCCATTCAATCTTTTCCCCCTTCACCTTAAACCTGTGTCCTCTGGTCCCCGATTCACCCACCCGATCTATACACCTCTACAGTATGTTCATCCCTCATCCTCCTGCGCTCCCAGACTACTCAACCTCCCCCTATAGCTCAGACCCTCAAGACCTGGCAACATCCTTGTAGATCTTCTCTGTAAACTTGTCGAGTTTAATAACCTGTTGGTTGTAGAGACAATAGTGGACACTGCCCGGTCCATCACCGGTATAGACTTGTGTAGGAAAGAACTGCAAATGCTGGTTTAAATCGAAGATCGACACAAAATGCTGGAGTAACTCAGCGGGACAGGTAGCATCTCTGGAGAGAAGGAATGGGTGACGTTTCGGGTCGAGACCCTTCACCTGCATTGACCTCCCCACCCTCGAAGGAAAATGGAGGAAACGGTGCCTCAATAAGCCAGCTTCCCTCGTCAAAGACCCAGGCCACTCTTGGCCATGCTCGCATCTCACTGCTACCATCATGAACAATGTACAGGAGCCCGAGAACCATTACCTCCAGTCTCAAGTACCGCTTCTTCCCATCAACCATCAGGTTCTTGAACCACCCTGCACAACTCTCCCTCAGTAATGAACTAGTGGGAGAGTCGAGGACCAGAGGGTGCAGCCACAGAATGAAAGGATGTACCTTTAGAAAGTCTAAATGCTTTGTGTCTCAATGCAAGGAGCATTCGTAATAAGGTGGATGAGTTGAATGTGCAGATAGTTATTAATGAATATGCTATACTTGGGATCACGGAGACATGGCTCCAGGGGGACCAAGGCTGGGAGCTGAACATCCAGAGATATTCAATATTCAGGAGGGATAGACAGAAAGGAAAAGGAGGTGGGGTAGCGTTGCTGGTGAGAGAGGAGATTAATGCAATAGAAAGGAAGCACATTAGCTTGGAGGATGTGGAATCGACATGGGTAGAGCAGCGAAACACTAAGGGGCAGAAAACGCTAGTGGGGGTTATGTACAGGCCTCCTAACAGTAGTAGTGCAGTTGGGGATGGCATCAAACAGGAAATTAGAAATGCGTGCAAAAAAGGTAAAACAGTTATAATGGGTGACTTCAATCTCCATATAGATTGGGTGAATCAAATGGGTAGGGGGGCTGAGGGAGAGGATTTCTTGGAATGTATAATGGATAGTTTTCTAAACCAACATGTAGAGGAACCAACGAGAGAGCAGGCTATTCTAGACTGGGTATTGAGTAATGAGGAAGGGTTAGTTAGCAGTCTTGTTGTGCGTGGCCCCTTGGGCAAGAGTGACCATAATATGGTTGAGTTCTTCATTAGGATGGAGAGTGACATAATTAAGTCAGAAACAAGGTTCTGAACTTAAAGAAAGGTAACTTGGCCAAGATGGACCGGCAATTGATTCTTAAAGGGTTGACAGTGGATGTGCAATGGAAGGCATTTAAAGACTGCATGGATGAACTACAACAATTGTTCATCCCAGTTTGGCAAAATAATAAATCAGGGAAGGTAGTGCATCCATGGATAACAAGGGGAAATCAGGGATAGTATCAAAACAAAAGATGAAGCATACAAATGATGAAGCCTGAAAAAGCAGCCTACCAGAGGACTGGGAGAAATTCAGAGTCCAGCAGAAGAGGACAAAGGGCTTAATTAGGAAGGAAAATAGATTATGAAAGAAAACTGGCAGAGAACATAAAAACTGACTGCAAAAGTTTTTATAGATATGTGAAGAGAAAAGATTAGTTAAAACAAATGTAGGTCCCTTGCCAGTCAGAAACAGGTGAATTGATCACGGGAACAGGACATGGCAGACCATTGAATACTATTTGGTTACTGTCTTCAATAAGGAAGACATAAATAATCTGCCATAAATAGCAGGGGACCGGGGGTCAATGATATGTCGAACTGATGAAATCCTGGTTAGTCGGAGGTGGTTTAGTAATTGAATGATTAAAGGCCGATAAATCCCTAGGGCCAGATAGGCTGCATCCCAGAGTGCTTAAGGAAGTAGCCCCAGAAATAGTGGATGCATTAGTGATAATTTTTTGAAAACTCTTTACTTCTGGAGTAGGTCCTGAGGATTGGAGGGTAACTAATGTATCCCCACTTTTTAAAAAGGGAGGGAGAGAGAAAACGGGAACTACAGACCAGTTAGTCTACATCAGTAGTCGGGAAATGCTAGAGTCAGTTATTAAAGATGGGATCGCAGCCATTGGAAGTAGTGAAATCATTGGACAAAGTCAGCATGGATTTATGAAAGAGAAATCATGTCTGACAATCTTATAGATTTTTTTGAGGATGTGTAGATGGATAAGGGAAAACCTGGGATGTGTTATAATCTGGACTTTCAGAAGACTTATCGACAAGGTCCCACACAAGAGATTAGCATAAAACTAAAGCACACGGTATTGGGGGATTCATTTCCTGTGGAATAGATACTGGCTGACAGACAGGCAAGCCATAGTAGGAGTAAACGGGTCCTTTTCAGAATGGCTGGCAGTGACTGTAGGAACGTGGAACTGTGAACTGTAGTTGTCAACTGACTTTTCGTGGGTGGTGGGGCGGACGAAAGGGGAGGGGGAGCAGTGTATGTAGAAATTACCTAAAATGAGAGAAGTTCAATGTTCATACCGCTGGAGATGAAGGAAAATGTAAAATAGATAATTGTTAGCTCGGAGAAAGTGACAACTAAGCAAACTGGGATGAAACGTCAATGAGGACGGTCAGATTGGTCTGAGAACTGGGAAGGAGGGGAGGGATGGAGGGAGGGGTAAAGCAAGGGCTTACTTGGTCAGAGGAGGCAATATTGGGTGAGGCCTCGCCCTGAGGAGGATGCCCAGGATGGAACGGTCCGTGTGGGACTGGGAAGAGGAGCTAAAATGGTTGACAACCGGGAGATGGCGTTGGCGGGCGGAGCGAAAGTGTCTGGCCAGCACGTGACGGGCCAGCAAAGAGTCGGAGTGAACGGGTCCTTTTCACAATGGCAGGCAGTGACTAGTGGGGTACCGCAAGGCTCAGTGCTGGGACCCCAGCTATTTACAATATATATTAATGATCTGGAGAGGGGAATGGACGGCAACATCTCCTAGTTTGCGGGCGGTCACGAAGCTGGGGGGCAATGTTAGCTGTGAGGAGGGATGCTAGGAGGCTAGGGAGGCTGCAAGGTGACTTGGATAGGTTGGGTGAGTGGCCAAATGCATGGCAGATGCAGTATAATGTGGATAAATGTGAGGTTATCCACTTTGGTGGCAAGAACAGGAAAGTAGACTATTATCTGAATGGTGGCCGATTAGGAAAAGGGAGATGCTAACGAGACTGGGTGTCATGGTACACCAGTCATTAAAAGTAGCAGCATACACAAAAGGCTGGAGAAACTCAGCGGGTGCAGCAGCATCTAAGGAGCAAAGGAGATAGGCAGCGTTTTGGGGGCCAAAACCCTTCTTCAGACTGATGGAGGTGGGGGGCGTTGGGGCGGGGAGAGAAGAAAGGAAAAAGGAGGAGGAGAGCCCGAGGGCTGAGGGAGAGGTGGGGGAAAGGGGAGGAGACAGCAAGTTTAACAGAATTGAGAAAATTCAATGTTCAAGCCCAAGGATGCAGACTCCCGGCAAGCGGAATATGAGTTGCTGTTCCTCCAACTTGCGGTGTTGCTCACTCTGGCCAAGGGGGAGGCCCAGGACCGAGAGGTCGGATACGGAAAGGGAGGGGGAGTTGAAGTGCTGAGCCACCGGAGGTCGGTTGGTTTTTTGCGACCGAGCGGAGTGTTCGGCGAAACGATCGCCAAGCCTCCGCTTGGACTCACCGATATAGATCAGCTGGTATCTAGAGCAGTGCGATGCAGTAGATGAGGTTGGAGGAGGTGCAGGTGAACCTGGAAGGACTGCTTGGGTCCCTGAAAGGAGTGGAGGGGGGAGGTAAAGGGACAAGTGTAGCATCTCTTGCGGTTGCAGGGAAAGTGCCCGGGGAAGGGGTAGAGCGGGAGGGAAGGGAAGAATTGACAAGGGAGTTGTGGAGGGAGCGGTCTTTGCGGAAGGCAGACAGGGGGGGGGGGGGGGGCGATGGGAAAGATGGCGAAACCGGCGGAGGACTATGTGTTGTATGTGCCGGTTGGTGGGGTGAAAGGTGAGGACCAGGGGGACTCTGCCCTTGTTGCGAGTGGGGGAAATGGGGAGAGAGGACAGTGTTGCGGGGTATGGAGGAGACCCTGGCGTGAGCCTCATCTATCGAGGGGGAGGGGAATTCCCGTTCTCTGAAGAATGAGAGAACGGGGAAAGTAGGCATGCGGGTGCAGCAGGCAGTGAAGAAAGCAAATGGTATGTTGGCATTCATAGCGAAAGGATTTGAGTACAAGAGCAAGCAGGTTCTACTGCAGTTGTATAGGGTCTTGGTGAGGCCACACCTGGAGTATTGCGTACAGTTTTGGTCTCCAAATCTGAGGAAAGACATTCTTGCCATAGAGGGAGTACAGAGAAGGTTCACCAGACTGATCCCTGGGATGTCAGGACTTTCATATGAAGAAAGACTGGATAGACTCGGCTTGTACTCGCTAGAATTTAGAAGATTGAGGGGGGACCTTACAGAAACTTGCACAATTCTTAAGGGGTTGGACAGGCTAGATGCAGGAAGATTGTTCCCGATGTTGGGGAAGTCCAGAACAAGGGGTCACAGTTTAAGGATAAGGGGGAAGTCTTTTAGGACTGAGATGAGAAAAACATATTTCACACAGAGAGTGGTGAATCTGTGGAATTATCTGCCACTGAAGGTAGTTGAGGTCAGTTAATTGTATATATTTAAGATGGAATTAGATGTGGCCCTTGTGGCTAAAGGGATCAGGGGGTATGGAGAGAAGGCAGGTACAGGATACTGAGTTGGATGATCAGCCATGATCATATTGAATGGCGGTGCAGGCTCGAAGGGCCGAATGGCCTACTCCTGCAACTATTTTCTATGTTTCGATAGGAGATGAGGAGGAATTTCTTTAGCCAGAGGGTGTTGACTCTGTGGAGGCCAAGTCTTTTTGTACGGTACACAAAAAGCTGGAGAAACTCAGCGGGTGCAGCAGCATCTAAGGAGCGAAGGAGATAGGCGACGTTTCGGGTCGAGACCCTCTTTTTGTATGTTTGAAGCGGGAGAATGAGATGCACTTGATTAGTATGGGTGTGAAAAGTTACAGGTCAAAGGCAGGACAATGGGGTTGGCAGGGATAGTTAGACCAGCCATGATTGAATGACAGAGTAGACCGGATGGGCAGAATAGCCTAATTCTGCTCCAATGTCCTATGAACTTTGTGTAGGTTGCACCTATTATGGTCTGGTTAACTTGTATTACTGATCATGTATTGGATTATTGATTATTTTTTCATTAAAGCTGCAGCAAGAGAGATTTCATTGTCCTGATTCTGGCACATACACGCCAATTAAAACACTCTCGATCCAGTTTGTTACATCCTCAGGAGAATTCTAATACCCTCGAGGCATCTTGGTCGGCAGGGGCTTCTCTGAACTAGACAATACAGCGTGGAAACCGGCCCTTCGGCCCACCGAGTCCATGCTAACCAACGGTCACCTGTACACCACACGCTGAGGGCAAGTTCCCTTTGTTACAGAGGCCAGTTTATCCCAGAAACCTGCAGGTCTTTGGAGAGCGAGAGGAAGCCGGCGCACCCGGAGAAAAACCAGGCGGTCACAGGGAGAACGTGCAAACTCCGTGCAGGCAGCACCCGCGGGCAGGATCGAACCCGGGTCTCTGGCGCTTGCGAGGCAGCAGCTCTACCCGCTGCGCCACCCTGCCGCCCAACATTCGTTTTCTGGCGATGAAGTTTGTTCGAACGTTGTCAATCCTGACAGTCCCCTGAAGATAGACAGACAGACAGACAGACAGACAGACAGACAGACAGACAGACAGACAGACCTATCTATCTATCTATCTATCCATCTATCCACCTATCTATGTATCCACCTATCTATCTATCTATCCCTGTGTCTAATGAAGTGCAGACACGGTCCTGCCTTGCCAGCATTGCATTCCAGCCAAAGCTTCTTCTTGTTTCACATTTTTTGGACGTGTCGTAGATCAGGAAGTGGAATCCAAGACGGCTCCAGTCGTCTCGTGTAGACCACATCCCCTTCACGCACACAGAAGGCAAGGCTCTGCCAAACAACTCCTCCTCTCAGTCCTGCACTTTCGTATACCTCAGTACATGAGCATGACTCACTGCCTCCCGCTCCTCACCACATTCTGCCAGCCCATTCCTTCCAACGCAAGCATCAGATGGTGATGTCGCAGAGAACCTCCTCGTCTTAAAGAAGGACGATTATGTGCATGAGTTATAGGTGCAGAATTAGGCCATTCGGCCCATCGAGTCTACTCCCCCATTCAATCATGGCCGATCTCTGCCTCCTAATCCCATTTTCCTGCCTTCTCCCCAAAACCCTTGACACCTGTTCTAATCAAGAATTTGTCTATCTTTTCCACTCAACCCCATTCCCCTGCCTTCTCCCCATAACCCCTGACACCCGTACTAATCGAGAATCTGTCGATCGCTGCCTTAAAAACGCCCAGTGACTTGGCCTCCACAGCCGTCGGTGGCAATGGATTCCACAGATTCACCGCCCTCGGAATGAAGAATTTCCTCCCCATCTCCTTTCTAAAGGTGCGTATTACCCACAGCCACGGACACAGACGAACAGAGCAAGCGCATGCCCAAGAGCGTATGGGCGGTGTGACCCTGGCAGGGAACGCAGTCAGTATCAGTGCAAGGACAGATTGGAACAACCGGCACGTTTCCCCACAATGTATCTTTCTGGAGATCATGCTTTCCCGAGCCAACAATGAGGCCTGCCAGGGCACCAGCCTGCCCGAGGTCATCTGTGGCTGGCCCATTTTGGTCCCAGTCTTTCCTCGCCTCCACCCACCCACCCCACCCCCCACTGAATCTGAAGAAGGGGCCCAACACAAAATGTCACCCATCTATTTTCTCCAGTGATGATCCTGATCTGCTGGATTTGGCACAAGTCAGCATCTGCGGTTCGTTGTCTCTACAGAGTAAAGTTCTGTCAAATTAGACGCAGCAAACATCAAGGTGAATTCTCCACCTTGAGGTAACATCAACTAAACAGCCACCCCTCTCCCCTTCCACCCCCATCTCCCCACCCCAAAAACATCGCAACGCCTCTCTCCACACTCCTCCCCCCCCCCCCCGTCCTTGCCTATTTCTCTCCCCACCCCTCCCACATACATTCCTTCCCCCATCTACACAATTGCCACCAATCGCAATTCGCGCCTCATCAATCCTCTAGCTTCACAATTCGCCGCTCTTTGCCTCACACCTGGTGCGTGTTCATCTCCGCTCTTTGTCCCACCACCTGCCCAACAAAAACACTCCTCTAGTTTCACTTTTATTTTTAAAACAAGTCACGGATCAGGAAGTGAGAGGCAATCTTATAGTGGACAACATCATGGGAGTGACAGAGAGACACACACACACGCGCGCACACACACACACGCCCGCGCACACACACACGCACGCGCACACACACACGCACGCGCACACACACACACACACACACACAGAGTCTCTTGCCAAGAGTAGATGAATTTGCGTGTGCGTGAGAGTGAGAGAGTGTGGGAGAGCGAGAGTTAGAGAGAGTCAGAGTGAGAGTTAGAGAGAGAGAGAGAGTGAGAGTGGGATAGAGTGTGTGTATACACATATACATGCACACACATACATACACACACACACAGATACACAGAACTAACACATGTATACAGAACACATACACGGTGCTGAGCAGCTTTTGTCTATTCAGGGTTTTACCGAATACTATACATAGAGTTTGAACCAGGCCCAAGGCTGTGCCAGCCTTACCTCCAGCACGGGTCCCGCGCCCAGGATGGTTCTCTCGACTCCGCTGGCATACCCCTTCTGGCTGAGGGCGGTGAGGCAGTGGATGAGGAAGTTGGTGCTCTGGGTCTTGCCGGAGCCGCTCTCGCCGGAGATGACGATGCATTGGTTGAGCTGCTTGGCCAGCATGGTGTGGTAGGCCACGTCTGCCACGGCAAAGATGTGGGGCTCCAGCTTGCCCAGCTGGTGGTTCTCGTACATCTTGACGTACTTGGGGTTGTAGATGGGGAGGAACTTGAAGGGGTTGATGGCGATGAGGATGCTGCCGGCGTAGGTGTAGATCTTGCGCTTCAGGAAGCGGGTCTTGAAGGTCTGCAGGATGGTCTCCTGGGTGAGGGTGGGCAGCTTGCACAGGTCGTTGCAGAGGTAGGGCTCGGGGAGCAGGAAGCCCCGCTCCACCAGGCTGTGCGTCTCCCTCTCCTTGGCCAGGAGCTGCAGGTTGATGTAGCGGATGGTCCCGTCGCTGTTCCTCTCCTGCAGGAGGAAGAAGTAGCCTTCGCTCTGGGTGTGGACTTCCTGCGCCCGCCTCGGCCACAGCAGCACCCGCTGGACGGGGAGGTCGTTGGCGTCTAGGATCCACTCCTCGCCCCCGGACTCCTTCACCTCCGCCAGCACGTAGCACTTGGAGGTGTCTAGGTTGAGCCGCCCCACCACATCCCGGATCACCTCGCCCGCCGTCACGCCCTTGGGGGCCTGCAGGTGGCAGCACACAGAGTCCTTGCTGTAGAGGCTCGGGCAGATCTGGAGCGTGTAGATCTTGCCCTCCTGCTGGTCCAAGCCCTGCGCCACCTTCACACTCATCCTGCCTCACGGGGGGTCAGCCCTCACCATTCCACACCGTGCCCAGCGCACAACTCCATCAACCTAGATGGGAGGGGAGGAGATGGAAGATGAGATGGGAGATGAGGAGAAATGAGGAGAGGAGATGAGGAGATGAGATGGGAGATGGGAGAGATGAGAGATGAGGATGGGAGATGATGAGGAGATGGAGATGAGGAGATGGGAGAGATGATGGGAGGAGATAGAAGATGATGATGGGAGGAGATGAGAGATGAGAGATGGACTGAGGTGGGAGATAGAAGAAGGAGATGAGATGAGGAGGAGATGAGATGAAATGGAGGAGATGATGAATGATGGGGGGAGATGAGAAGAGATGGGAGATGAGATGAGAGAGATGAGGGGGAGGGGGGAGATGAGATGAGTGGGAGGAGATGGAGAGATGAGATGAGAGGGGAGAATATATGAGAAGAGGAGATGAGATGAGATGAGAGGGGAGGGGTGGGAGAATGAGAGAGGGGAGGAAAGGAGAGGAGATGAGAGGAGAGGAGGAGGAGATGAGAGGGGTGGAGGATGGAGAAGGGGTGAGGATGAGTGGAGAGAGGGGTGGAGATGGGTAGGGAGGGGAGGGGAAAAGGAGGGAGTAGAAGAAGGTGAGAGAAGGGAGGGTGGGAGGAGGGAGGGGTGGGAGGACGAGAGGGGAGGTGGAGAGATGGGAAGAGGAGAGGAGCGGAAGAGAAGAGAGGAAAGTTATTTAACGTTACTTCAATGCATCGTGTGTTTGTAATGTTACCGTTTGGGCCTGTCCGCAGTGGCATTAGGGTTGGGGAAGGGTCGCGGGAATCCTCTCTCTCTGCCTCCCAGACCCAACTCATACGTTGTCGGAGCAGAATTAGGCCATTCGGCCCACCGCGTCTACTCCAACATTCAATCATGGCTGACCCATCTTTCCCTCTCCACTCCATTCTCCCCATAACCCCTGACACCCATATCATTCAAGAATCTGTCAATCTCCGCCTTAAAAAATATCCACTGGCTTGGTCTTCACGTCCGTCTGCGGCAACAAATTCCACAGACATTTCCTTCTCATCTCCTTTCTAAAGGTACATCCTTTTATTCTGAGGTTGTGCCCTCTGGTCCCAGACTCTCCCACTAATGGACACATCCTGCCTCCGGCCGGACTCCCTCAGGACAGTCCGTGGCTCGATGCCCAATGTGTGTGTGGGGAGGATCCCAGCACGCACCCTGGATGAGTGTGTGGGACAGTGCTAGTGTGCAGGGTGATCGCTGGTTGGCACGGACTGGGTGGGTGAAGAGCCTGTTTCCGCGCTGTCTCTCTACATCTAAACCTCATGGAAATCCCCTCCAAGCCTTTCTAGACTGCACAAATTAGTCATGTGCACTGCTGGTTCCTGCACATTCTCTTCACCTCTGCTCAGTCTGTCTTAACCTACCTGATCTCCCGGTGGCTCAGCACTTCAACTGCCCCCTCCCATTCCCACACTGACCTTTCTGTCCTGGGCCTCCTCCATTGTCAGAGTGAGGCCCAGCGCAAATTGGAGGAACAGCACCTCATATTTCGCTTGGGTAGTTTACACCCCAGTGGTATGAACATTGACTTCTCTAACTTCAGATAGCCCTTGCTTTCTCTCTCTCCCTCCATCCCCTTCCCAGTTCTCCCACTAGTCATAGAAACATAGAAATTAGGTGCAGGAGTAGGCCATTCGGCCCTTCGAGCCTGCACCGCCATTCAATATGATCATGGCTGATCATCCAACTCAGTATCCTGTACCTGCCTTCTCTCCATACCCCCTGATCCCTTTAGCCACAAGGGCCACATCCAACTCCCTCTTAAATATGGCCAACGAACTGGCCTCAACTACCTTCTGTGGCAGAGAATTCCACAGATTCACCACTCTCTGTGTCTTACTGCCTCTGCCTACATTCTATCTTTGTCCCGCCCCCTCCCCTGACATCGGTCTGAAGAAGGAAGACAAAAAAAGATGGAGAAACTCAGTGGGTGAGGCAGCATCTCTGGAGAGAAGGAATAGGCGACGTTTTCCACGTGAGACCTTTCTTGAGGATCTCGACCGGGAAACGTCGCCCATTCCTTCTCTCCAGAGATGCTGAGTTACTCCGGCATTTTGTGTCTCCCGCTCGTCCCCACCTTTGTTTGCAGTTGGGTGCGGCGCGGAAGTGCGCCCCCCGTGGGGTCTCTCTCTACATTAGATGCCCACTTTTGGGTTGGGATCCGTTTAGCTTTGTTTTGTAGATACAGCATGGAAAGAGAGACAAATGCCGGAGTAACTCAGCGGGGCGGGCAGCGTCTCTGGAGAGAAGGACTGGGCGACGTTCCGGGTCGGGACCCTTCTTGGAAAGACGGTCATCGGTCTGCGCCGACTGGCGATCACCCCGTACACTTGCACTATCCCAGACACTAGGGACAATTTACAGAAGCAATTGAGCAACGAACCTGCACGTCTTTGGAGCTTGGGAGGAAACCGGAGCAAACCCACGCGGTCGCGGGGAGAACGTACAAACTCCGTACAGACAGCACCCGTAGTCAGGATTGCACCCGGGTCGAGGGCGCTGCACGGCGGCAACTCTGCCGCTGCACCATTGCATCGCCCACAATGGCTGATATTTAAGTGTTGTGATGGTATCCTGTACAGTGTACACTTAAGGGCCTGTCCCACTGTACGAGCTAATACAAGAGCTCTCCTGAGTTTAAAAAACAAAATCAAACTCGTGGGAAGCGCGTAGAATGTACGTACAGGTACGTCGGAGCTCGGGGACGTCTCTTAGCAGCTCGTAACGCTAACGGCAGGCACACGGGAAATGCGGTAAGCTCGTGAAGATTTTTCATCATGTTGAAAAATGAGCCCCGAGTACCTACGAGCGGCTATTACCGTAACTCTCCGAGTTCGAATTGGGGGAAACTCGGAGACTCTTGAATTAGCTCGTACAGCTGTGCCGCTTAAAGCATCAGGAGTAGGCAACTCACGCGTCCGAATTGCAACTTAATATGAACCTCTCTACTGTTGCTTCTCGGGCTACGAACGCCCGGCCCATGTACAGTCCGTACGGACGGGCGAGTGGCGTGGTGACCAGCGGGGTGGTTCTGCCGGCTGCTGTGGGCATCCAGTGCCGTGTGGGAGCCCTGTGCATGGCAATATCTGAATAACCGAGTTCACAATATACGATAGAACTTTATTTATCCCAGGAGGGAAATTGATCTGCCAACGGCCATAAAACACAAGATACATGAAACATGAAATTAAAGTGAAGAGTGGAAAGTCCAGGAATGGGGATGTGCAAAGATTGGAAAGGGGGGGGGGGGAGAGTCAGTCTACCCCACGGGAGATGTGGGAGGAGTTGTACAGTTTGATAGCTACAGGGGGAAAGGGATCTCCTGTGGCGTTCTGTGCTGCATCTTGATGGGACCAGTCTGTTGCTGAAGGTGCTCCTCAGGTTGACCAGCGAGAAAAACACTTGGTTTGATCTGTAAACGTTGCCTTTTTATTTTATTTCTTGGTGGGCCTATGCAAGGATCCACAAAAACCCCCGCTGGGAGGCCGCACGACTGACTTATTGAATTGTTCAGGTTAAAGAAAAACATACGGAAACTTGTCTTAACTTGTCTAGAGCCCGCACTGTGGAAAGCTTGCCACTGTGTAAGAGCCTGTCTGCGAGCAGTACGAACCTATCAGCTTCACTCTGGCCAGGACAGAAGCAGACCAGTTATAGCCCTGTCCCACGGTGCGAGTTCAATCTAAGAGCTCCACCCCTGCCCCCCCCCCCCCCCCCGAGTTTACAAAAAAAAATCAAACTGACGGTAAGCACGAGAATGAACGCAGCGGGTACGCCGGAGCTCGGGAGAACTCGGGGAATGAACTCGTACCGTGGGACAGGGGTTAAGGCACAACTTAGCCACCCAGGCCAACATGCCCCATCTACACTAGTTGAGAGGTTTAGAATCGCAGAGCCATACAGTGTGGAAACAGGCCCTTCGGCCTAACATGTCCACATAGGCCAACGTGTCTACACTAGTCGCATGTGCCTGTGTTTGACCCATATCCCTCTAAACCCGTCCGATCCATGTACCTGTCTAAGTGTTTCTCAAACATTGAGATAGTACCAGCCTCAACTACCTCCTCCGGCAGCTTGCTCCATATGCCCACCACCCTTTGTGTGAAAAAAATTACCCCTTGGGTTCCTATTAAACCTTCCCCTCCTCACCTTAAACCCACGTCCTCTGGTTCTTGATCCCCCTCCTAAAATCTAAAAGATTCTGTGCAATTATCCTATCGATTCCTCTCTTGATTTTCTACACCTCCATAAGATCGCCCCTCATCCTCCTGTGCTCCAAAGACTAAAGTCACAGCCTGCTCAACCTCCCCCTGTAGCTCAGGCCCGCGAGCCCTGGCAAATCCTCTCTGCACCCGCTGCAGCCCGACAACATCTTTTAAATGCGGTTATCGCACCTGCCTCAACGACCTCCTCCGGCAGCTCGTTCCATTAATGACCTCAGGGTCCTGCACGTTTCAATGAAGTCACACCTCACTCTTATGTTCTCTGTCGAGATGAGACCAGCTAGAACATTCTTTCCTTATAAGGCAACCCTTACATTCCAGGTAAGATCCAGCGACCCTTTGCTGAATTGCTCTCAAGGTAACGACACCCTTCCTAAAATAACCAGTAGTGCACTGAAGAGCTGGTCTCACCAATGTACTAAAAACTGAAGCTCTGCTCCCTGTTTTTGCATCCAATTCCCAGCAACAAATGATAACACAGAGAGTGGCGAGTCTGTGGAATTCTCTGTCTCAGAGGGCGGTGGAGGCCGGTTCTCTGGATGCTTTCAAGAGAGAGCTAGATAGGGCTCTTAAAAAAAGCAGAGTCAGGGGATATGGGGAGAAGGCGGGAACGGGGTACTGATTGGGGATGATCAGCCATGATCACACTGAATGGCGGTGCTGGCTCGAAGGGCCGAATGGCCTACTCCTGCACCTATTGTCTATTGTCTAACATGGTTAGCTTTCCTAATTATGTCTCTGCACATGCTTTCCAATAGTTTAATCAGGCGAATGAACCATCCTCGCCACAACTAGGGAGCGATCCTGAGGTACTATCGACCTCAGTGGAGACCCTCGGCCAATCCTTAATCGGACATTATTTCCTTTATTTATCACATCGCTGTACATTGTGGACGGCTCCATTGTAATCTCAGCGCTGGAGACCCGGGTTCGATCCTGACTACGGGTGTACGGAGTCTGCGCGTTCTCCCTGCGACCGCGTGGGGCTTCCAAAGACGTGCAGGTTTGTAGATTAATTGGCTTCTGTGAATTGTCCCTGGTGTGTTGAATAGAAGTACCATCGACTTCACTGAAGCCCCTCAGACTCTCTTTAATTGGGCGTCACTGGAGTCGATCCTGCACGAGCCATTATTTCCTTTACAGTGCGGACGGCGCGATTGTAATCTTTCCGCTGACTGGTTAGCGCAGGCAAAAAAGCTTTTCACTGTTTCTTGGTAAACGTGACAATAAACTAATTCCTAAAGTGAACCCATCTCGACTCAGGCACAAAATGCCAGAGCAAGTCAACGGGCCAGGCACCATCTGTGGAGAGAAGAAAGGGGTGACGTTTCGGGTCGAGACCCTTCTTCAGACCGACATTCAGGGGAGAGGGGAAACTAGAGATGTGGAAAGGTGCAAGGTGTGAAAAGGACAGATCAAAGCAGACGGTGGTGAAGGAAATGTAGAATGGTGGCAGAGGGGATGGTTACCACGAGGTATACAATCAGCAACATTAATGAGGTGGACAGAGATGCTGGTATTGAGAACTAGGGAGGGGGAGAGGAGAGGGAGAGGGAGTGGGAAGGGAGAGAGGGGGGGAGGAGGGGGGGAGGGGGGGGGAGGGGAGGGTGCAGGATGAGAGGGAGAGAGAGAGAGAGAAAGTAAAGAATGAGTCACAAAGCATCAGCATCAAGTTTTGCAGAGAGAGATCTAGACATCCCAACTCTGCTGCCAGGTGAGCAGGCAATGGTGGGTGTTTGGAGCCCGCTGCCGGGGGGGGGGGGGGGGGGGGGTGGTGGTGGAGCCAGATACGATAGTGACATTCAAGAGACTTTTGTATAGTCAGATGGATATAGACAACAGGCAATAGGTGCAGGAGCAGGCCATTCAGCCCGTCGAGCCAGCACCGCCATTCAATGTGATCATGGCTGAACCAAGCCCATCATCCACATGTCAATATCATACGGCACACATGCAGGGAATGGAGGGGTATGTGGATCAAGTGCAGAAAGACAAAATTAATTTAACTTGGCACCATGTTCATCGCGCCAATATGGGCCGAAGGGCTAGTTTAGTTTAGTTTAGAGATACAGCGCGCAAACAGGCCCTGTGGTCCAACAAGTCCATGCCAACCAGTGATCCCTGCACACTAACACTATCCTACACACACTAGGATAGCCAATTAGCCTAGAAACCTGCACGTCGGATGAAGTTCAACGCGGATAAATGTGAGGTTATCCACTTTGGTAGCAAAAACAGGAAGGCAGATTACTATCTAAATGGCGTCAAGTTGGGAAAAGGGGAAGTACAACGGGATCTGGGGGTCCTTGTACATCAGCCTATGAAAGTAAGCATGCAGGTACAGCAGGCAGTGAAGAAAGCGAATGGCATGTTGGCCTTTATAACAAGAGGAATCGAATATAGGAGCAAAGAGGTCCTTCTGCAGTTGTACAGAGCCCTAGTGAGACCACACCTGGAGTATTGTGTGCAGTTTTGGTCCCTTAATTTGAGGAAGGACATTCTTGCTATTGAGGGAGTGCAGCGTAGGTTTACAAGGTTAATTCCCGGGATGGCGGGACTGTCATATGCTGAGAGAATGGAGCAGCTGGGCTTGTACACTCTGGAGTTTAGAAGAATGAGAGGGGATCTAATTGAAACATATAAGATTATTAAGGGTTTGGACACGCTAGAGGCAGGAAACATGTTCCTGATGTTGGGGGAGTCCAGAACCAGGGGCCACAGTTTAAGAATAAGGGGTAAGCCATTTAGAACGGAGACGAGGAAACACTTTTTCCTCACAGAGAGTTGTGAGTTTGTGGAATTCTCTGCCTCAGAGGGCAGTGGAGGCAGGTTCTCTGGATATTTTCAAGAGAGCTAGATAGGGCTCTTAAAAATAGCGGAGTCAGGGGATATGGGGAGAAGGCAGGAAAGGGGTACTGACTGGGGATGATCAGCCATGATCACATTGAATGGCGGTGCTGGCTCAAGGGGCTGAATGGCCTACTCCTGCACCTATTGTCTGAGGTCTATTGGAGTGCGGGAGGAAACCGGAGCTCCCGGAGAAAGTCCTCGCAGGTCACGGGAGAACGTACAAACTCCGTACAGACAGCACCCGTGGTCAGGATCGAACCTGGGTCTCTGGCGCTGTGAGGCGGGAACTCCACCGCTGCGCCACCGTGCCGCCCTATGGACGGACAGAACAGCCCCCGTCCTAGTGCGCTGTTGCTCCACGTGCTGTGACAACAAACTGAAGGGTTCCCCCTATCGTCCACCACCCCAACCCCAACCAGTAAACGAGTCCGAAGGAGGCTCCCGACCCCGAAACCTCACCCATTCCTTCTCCCCAGAGACCCTGCCCGTCCCGCTGAGTTACTCCAGCTTTTTGCGTCCACCTTCGACAAATCCCAGCGTGGTCCCGGAGCAAGGCGGCCTTCCCGCCGCCGCTGCCGCCGGCCACGAGGTGTTACCAGTGCGCGCCCTCCCGTCCTGCAAGGTGGAAAGCCCACACCACTCGTAGCTCCCCGCCCCAATGCTCGCCCCAGCTCCTCGTACCCTCCCTCCATCCCCGCCCACGTTTATAATGGAAGCGTTACCATCTCCAGTGAGCGGTTAGGGCAACGGCTTATGGGGCAAAAGGTCAAACGCAGCAGTCACCCAAAAGTAATTGTGGGAAATTAATGATAACCTACAAATGGCAGGATGCACGACTGTGTATAAATGACAGGATACACAGTCGTAAAAATAGAAACAAGCCCAGAGTGTGCATCTGCTGCAATTATTCCCAGCCTGGCAACCCTTCACCTAACTCAAGGGTCATAGCATCACGCAGTGTGGAAACAGGCCCTTCAGCCCAACATGCCCACACTGAAAAAAGTATGTGGGATGATGTATGATGATGATAGATGAATGATGATGGATATGATGTGTTTGATAAGTGATGGTAATGTGATGATGGGTGGGGGATGGATAGATTATGATGTGATATGGATGGTGGTATGAGGTATGATGTGGGTTGTGATGATGATTGGATATTGTGGATGGATGATGTGATGATGATTGATGGTATTGATGGGGATGGATGATGATTATATGTGAATGTAGTGTTATATGGGTGGTATGGAAGATGATGATGGTATGTGAATATGGATGATGAATGCTGAGGGTATGATGATGTTCCCATCCCACACCAGTCCCATCAGCTTGTGCTTGGCCCATATCCCTCCAAATATTTCCTATCTGTGCACCTGTCCAAATGTCTCTTAAATGTCTCAACTACCTCCTCTGGCAGCTTGCTCCAGACACCCACCACCCTTTGTGTGAAAAAGTGACCCCTCAGATTCCTATTTAGTCTTCCCCCCCCCTCATCTTAAACCCACGCCCTCTGGCTCTCGATTCCCCGACTCTGGGTAGAAGACTGTACCCAGTCGAATCCGCACATCCTCTACACGATCACCCCACGTCCTCCTGCGCTTCAAGGCATGAAGTCCCAGCCTGCTCAACCTCTCCCTGCAATTCAGGCCCTCGAGTCCTGGCAACATCCTCGTGAATCATCACAACAGCCTTTCCAGCCTAAAGGGGCCGTCCCACTGTGCGAGTCCATTCCAAGAGTTCTCCCCGTGTTTCCCGAGTTTACCCCCCGATTATTGAATGGCGAACTCTCGGAGATTTACGGTAACGGCCGCTCGTCGGTACTCGGGGCTCTCGCGGACATTTTTCAACAGGTTGAAAAATCTTCACGAGTCTTCACGAGCTTACCGCGTTTCCCCGAGTACCTGCCGTTTGCGTTACGAGCCGCTAAGAGACGTCCCGAGCTCCGACGTACCCGCTACGTACATTCTCCGTGCTTACCACGAGTTTGATTTGTTTTTTAAACTCGGGAGGATTAGCTCGTACAGTGGGACAGCCCCCTAACACTCTTCCCATAACATGGTGACCTAAACTGAACATGACCTCCCAACGTCTGCACTCAGTAGACAGATACTCACTCTGTAGTCAATTCTTTACTCAACACTCAAGACTGATGAAGGCCAAAGTGCTGTACGCAGTCTTGACCACCCTATCTACCTGCGATGCCACTTTCAGGGAGCTGTGTACTCCTAGACCCCTCCCGTTCCGCAACAACACCCCCCAGAGCACTACAGTGCGTGTCGATCCTGCCCATGACCAACGTGCAACTCCGTGCAATTGGCCGTATTAAATTCCATCAACAATCCTCAGCCCACCATTTAATCCATGCCAACAAGTTGACTAACCCTGCCGCTCACTCAGATATTAAACAGAGACAATAGGTGCAGGGATAGAACATTCGGCCCTTCGAGGCAGCATCGCCATTCAATATGATCATGGCTGATCATGCAAAATCACTACCCCGTTCCGGCTTTCCCCCCCCCGCCCCCCCCCCCCCCCCCCCCCCCCGCCCCCCACCCTCCCCCCCCCTTCCTCCCTTTCCTCTTCCCCCCCCCCCCTTCCTCCCCCTCCCCCCCCCCCCTTAAACCCCCCCCCCCCCCCCCCCCATAAATCCCTTGATTCCCTTAGCTCTAGGAGCTAAATCTAACACTCTCATGAAAACAGCCAGTGAATTGGCCTCCACTGCCTTCTGTGGCAGAGAATTCCACAGATTCACAGCTCTCTGGCAAATTTTATTTATTTTTTCGTTTTCAAAGAGATAGGGTTCTTAAAGATAGCGGAGTCAGGGGATATGGGGAGAAGGCAGGAATGGGCTACTGATGGTGGATGATCAGCCATGATCACATTGAATGGCTGTGCTGGCTCGAAGGGCCGAATGGCCTACTTCTTCTCCTTCTTGCGTATGGGAATGGCCTACTCCTGAACCTATTGTCTATTGTCTATTGTCTCATCCCAGTCCTAAATGGCCTACCCCTTATTCTTATATTGTTTGTTCTGGAGAAGAACGTGGGCTAACATAAGATTCTCAGCCCGAGAGGATGCGCCTCAAGTGATCATCCACTATAGGGCTCTTTATACTCTTTAAACCACCAAACTGAAGTTCCTGAATTAGCCACACTTCCCGTCACATGACGGCTTCTGGCCTGCTTTTATCCCACTTAATCACCAGGCTGTCCAATCCCTCAACGAGACGCTGGCTGGCTGCTCGCGGACTTAATCATCCGATCTCTGGCCCCCTAGAGAGACCATCACCAGGGGGTCCGAGAACCAGTTTGACTGGAATAACTCAGCGGGTCAGAAAAGTGCAGGGGTTTTAATAAGGGGGGGGGGGGGGGGGGGGAGGGGAGATTCCACGCCATGAGCCGCAGAGGTGCGGTTTAAAAAGGTATAAATTTGTGATAATGTGCAAACAGCATTGAATGTATCGCATGTTTAGCCGCCGAGAATGGCGGATGGAGTCTCGTAAAGATCATGTATTGTATATATTTATTTCTCCAATTAAGTATATTTTGACATTTAAAAACATTTAAAATGGAGAATGGGCAGCGCAGTGGGGCAGCGGGTAGAGTTGATGCCTTATGCCCCTGTCCCACTTAGGAAACCTGAACGGAAACCTCTGGAGACTTTGCGCCCCCACCCAAGGTTTCCGTGCGGTTCCCAGAGGTTTTTGTCAGTCTCCCGAATGGTCGAAAGTGGTTTCCGTTTTAAAAATCGGTAATGTTTTAGTCGAAGCCGGCTGCGGTGCTAGTTGAAGGTGGTTGCCGGAGGACGAAAACCTCCGGGAACCGCACGGAAACCTTGGGTGGGGCGCAAAGTCTCCAGAGGTTTCCGATCAGTGTTTCCTACGTGGGACAGGGGCATTACAGCGCCAGAGACCCGGGTTCCATCCCGACAACTGGTGCTTGCACGTGTGGAGTTTGCACGTTCCCCCCATGACAGCGAGGGGTTTTCTCCGGTTTCCTCCCAACGCTCCAAAGACGTACAAGCTTGCAGGTTAAATTGCTTGGTGCCATTTGTAAATTGTCCCTAAGTGTGTGTTGGAAGTGATAGCGCGCGGGCATCGCTGGTCGGAGACGGACTGGGTGGGCCGAAGGGCCTGTTTCCGTGCCGTGTCTTCAAACTATAAAAGAATGCTGCCACTGGGCAGGGAATGCCACACCAACACTGCCCGCTGGAGAAGATGCCGCCCTCTCCTCACATCTGCACTGAGCTCCCATTTATAAATAGGCTGGAAGGGATTCCTTAAATAGCATTGGCTGGCGGGGCATGTGTAGCTCTCTGTTGACAGTCTCAGTCACTGCCACGGCTGCCCGCTCGCCCGCCTCTGCCCCATTCATCAGCTGCTCGCCGCTGCCCGGGTCACGCTGTAGTCAAACCGCGAATGAAAGGGTTCCAAAATGTCATCCCATTCATGGGAGCATTCACGACCGGTGGGACACAAAAGAAGCAGGGTTCCATTGGGCTGAGGAGGCACTGGCACGGGAACCGGACCCCCACAAAGAACTCCCGCCCGGGGGGGGGGGCTGGGAGGAGGGCAGCACAACGCACGCCCGGGGGGGGGGGGGGGGGGGGGGGGTGGGGGGGGCTAAAAATAAAACAACCAGGTTATTTACAGAACCACAGCAGTAAACACAGACACATCAGATTCCCCAATCTCCCAGAACTCAGGTCCAGGAAACCTAAACCCAGGAGCTACCTTACACATTGATCGTACCCGATTGATAATGCAACGATTGAAGGGCGGACTACACTAGATGGTTTTTTATTTTTATTGTTAGGCCAAACTCCGCACCTATCACTTATGGCATTGGACAGGCTGAATCTGCCTCATAACACTGGGGTACAGCCGTGAAAAGGGTTGTGAAGACCCGATACCGAGTAGCACTGGTACACATTGCACGTCTGGCCCTGTATAACAATGGTGGCTTAGTATATCTGTTACATTGGGGGATTAATGTGCGTCACGATGTAACACTGGGATACAGTCGTGGAAGGGGGCGTGTAGGTCGGACACTGAGTAACAATGTTAAGTATAGTTTAGTTTCGAGATACAGCGTGAAAACAGGGCCTTTGGCCCACCGGGTCCCTGCCGACCAGTGATCCCTGGATGCACACGCACACACGCACGAGGAACGCTTTACAATCTTTACCAAAGCCAGAGGCCGCGCATGTTTTAGAGATACAGTGTGTCTCTCCGAGGCACTGAGGCCGCGCCGACCAGCGATCACCCGTGCACCAGTTCTATCCGACAAAGTTGGGACAATTTATCATCATCACGTTGGAAACATCAACGGGCTCGGTGCCTTACAATGCCGTGTACGCCAGTGACCGCAACTTGTACTGAAGTGCGGACGGCCGTCGGCTCACTAGAAGCTCATCCATCCGCCCTTTGACAGGCCTTGTTTCTGGTCCTGCCGGGGGTCCACAGCCCCCTCCTCACCTGGTAACCTGGCAAACCAGGCGGGGGAGACGGTTTAGTCGCAGACTATCCGACCATGGAGCAGGTAGCTCGGGATTACATGGAAACTCCCTTCCCTTCTTCCCATCCCTCCCTCCCCCCCCCCCCCTTCCTTCCTTCCCTCCACTTTCCCCCCCCTCCTCCCTCCTTCCATTCTCCCCCCGCCCCACCCCCCCCCCCCCCCCCCCCCCCCCCCCCCCCCCCCCCCCCCCATTTCCCCCCCCCCCCCCCTCCCCCCACCCCCCCCCCCCCCTTCCCCCCACCCCCCCCCCCCCCCCCCCCCCCCCAAAACCTGACCTGACCGGAGTCAGTTAACCTGCAAACCCACACCACTCGAATGTGGGAGGAAGGAAACGGTGAAAACCCACGCAGGTCTCGGGAGAACGTACAAACTCCGCACAAACAGCGGCCATAGTCATTGGGTCCAACCCTGGTCACTATGGCAGCAACCACTATCGATGCGCCCCTTGGGTGTGTAATGGGCACTGTATAACAATGGGGGTTCAGTATATATATTACACTGGGAGAGGGGGTTTGGGGGAGGGGGGGGCTGCAATGCAACACTGTACCACGATGTAACATGGGTACCGAGCAGTGGAAGGGGGTGTGTGGAGATCTGACACCGGGTAACTCATTCCTGGCCCTGTGCTACACTGACGCTCCGTACATCGGTTACACTGGGCGACGCGAGTGCGTCACGATACAACACTGGGATATTTTTTTTACTGATAAGAACAAGATTGCTTTCACCCAGTTCCTCCCAAGGCCACATGTTGCCACGGGTTACGGGCGGTGTCGCTGCTCGGCTCAGACCCGTCAGGAGCTGCGGGTGAGAAACATCAGCCCTTCGAGAAGAAACAGGCGGCGTGGCGACGCATGGCGAGGACAGGCAGACAGACACAGCCGGAGAGCGGTGGGTGTTTGTACATCAGTGGGTGGCAGGCAGGGAAAGTGCAACGTGCTCACTGCACGCGTGCTTTACAGTTTGAGCAGGCAGCATTCGTTTAGGGGTGTCATATTCCAACGTAGAACCAACCTCAATAGTAAAATCAGTGCACGATTAAGATCAGGCCATGAACCTACATGGGAACATGTCTGAAGCCGGCACGCCCTGAATCTGGTTCACTCTGAAGCCCCTTACAGTTATTCCACAGGCGGCACTTACAGCGCCAGAGACACGGGCTCGATTCAGCCTATGGGTGTGTGTTTGTACGCTCTCCACGCTGTGACCCGCGTGGGATTTCCCCCCACCCCCCCCCCCCCCCCCCCCCCCCCCCCCCCCCCCCGAGTGCTCCAGTTTCCTCCCATGCTCCAAATACGTGCGAGTCTGTCGGGCCATTGGCTCCGAACTGCAATTGTAATCGCAAATTGTCCCTAGTGTGTGTGGGATAGCGGTAACGTGCGGGGATCGCTGGTCGGCGCAGACTCGATGGGCTGAATGGCCTGTTTCGTGCTTTTGGTTTTTGTATCTCTAAACTAAACTCAGGGAGTTTTGGAGAACGAGGAAATATTGTTCATTCATAAAACCACCTTGTGCTCTCTCTTGGAATCCTGTGGCAATATTGACAAACGCTGGCCAGACTCATGTTACCTGCTCCGGTTACTTGAAATCAAACTGTCCGTTACCCGAGAGCCACACTATCACGGTGTGTTCAGGGAAGTGCTCTTTGCCCTCAGAAAACCTTTATGAGACTGATGCCAGGAATGAGTGGGTTAACGTATGACGAGCGTCTGACGGCACTGGGCCTGTACTCGCTGGAGTTTGGAAGGATGAGGGCACCCTTCATTGAAACATACCCGAATAGTGCTCGGCCTGGATAGAGTGGACGTGGAGAGGATGTCCCCACTAACGGGAGAGTCTAGGACCAGAGGGCACAGCCTCAGAATAAAAGGACGTACATTTAGAAAGGAGATGAAGAGGAATTTACTTAATCAGAGGGTGGTGAATCTGTGGAATTCATCGCCACAGACAGCTGTGGAGGCAGTCAATGGATATTTTGAAGACGGAGATTGTTAGATTCTTGAACAGTATGGGCGTCAGGGGTTATGGGGAGAAGGCAGGAGAAGGGTTGAGAGGGAGACATAGATCAGCCATGATTGAATGGCTGAGGAGACTCGATGGGCCGAATGGCCTAATTCCGCTCCTATTCTTTTATTGCCCCGAGGTCCTTTCAATGTGATTGAATGTTTGAAAGGTACAGCATGGAACAGGCCATTCGGCCCACCACACTCATGGTGGTGAAATCATGGGCTTTGGAAGACAGTTTCCAAGTCAATACCAGTCATTCCTACAGAGGGCTCACTCAACAATTCCACCAGTCAACATGACCAAACCTTTTCCTCCATCCCAACACTGATGGCTTCCAGTTCCCTCGGGGAATGTTTCCGAGCACGTTCAAGTCCCGGCAAGCCGAGAGCAACTTCAGAACCGGGCCAACAACTACAGTAACATGAATAGCTGGAGCTCGTGGGCTCAGAGCCAGAGGCACTTTTGCCTCTATCTGTAGCTAACGTGCTCGTCTCCAAACCTCACCATCCAGATGCCCTTCCTGCTGACTGGGCATGGAGGCCCGTGGGATAAAGGGTCAGAGAATGAGCCCCAAGCCCCGGTCACACACACAGCTGTGGGAGAACCTGGGCAAGGCTGTACCCCAGTGTGTACAGTAGCAGCTACGTCTACCAGTTCTACCTCCCAGGCGTGCAGGCACTCGTCACTTGCGCTCCCGTGGCCCTCCCTGCCTTTTAGTTCAGTTTAGTTTAATTTATCATCGCCACACGTACTGAGGTACAGCGACAAGCGTTCTCGTCACATAGAAACACTGAAAATAGGTGCAGGAGTAGGCCATTTGGCTCTTCGAGCCTGCACCGCCATTCAATATGATCATGGCTGATCATCCAACTCAGTATCCTGTACCTGCCTTCTCTCCATACCCCCTGATCCCTTCAGCCACAAGGGCCACATCTAACTCCCTCTTAAATATAGCCAACGAACTGGCCTCAACTACCTTCTGTGGCAGAGAATTCCACAGATTCACCTCTCTCTGTGTGAAAAATGATTTTCTCATCACGGTCCTAAAAGACTTCCCCCTTATCCTTAAACTGTGACCCTTGTCTTGGACTTCCCCAACATCGGGAACAATCTTCCTGCATCTAGCTGTCCAACCCCCTTAAGAATTTTGTAAGTCTCTATGACGATCCCCCCTCAATTTTCTAAAAGTTCCAGAGAGTAAAAGCCGATCTATCCAGTCCATTCTTCATATGGAAGTACCTGCCATCCCAGGAATCTGTCTGCTGAACCTTCTCTGTACTCCTCTATGGACAAGAATGTCTTTCCTCAGATTTGGAGACCAAAACTGTACGCAATACTCCAGGTGTGGCCTCACCAAGGACCCTGTACAACTGCTGTAGAACCTCCCTGCTCTTGTACTCAAATCCTTTTCTATGAATTGAACATACCATTTGCTTTCTTCACAGCCTGCTGCACCTGCATGCCAACTTTTAATGACTGGTGTGCCATGACACCCAGGTTCATTGGCATCTCCCCCTTTTCCTAATCGGTCACATTCAGATAATAGTCTACTTTCATGTTTTTGCCACAAAGTGGATAACCTCACATTTATCCACTTTATACTGCATACTGCACCATGCATTTGCCCATCACACCAAACCTATCCAAGTCACCTTGCAGCCTCCTAGCTCCTCCTCACAGCTAACATTGCCCCCGGCTTCGTGTCATCCGCAAACTTGGAGATGTTGCATTCAATTCCCTCGTCCAGATCATTCATATATATTGTAAATAGCTGGGGTCCCAGCACTGAGCCTTGCGGTACCCCACTAGTCACTGCCTGCCATTGTGAAAAGGACCCGTTTCTCCTACCTTTTGCTGGCCCGTCAGTGCTGGCCAGACTCTTTCGCTCCGCCCGCCGACGCCATCTCCCGGTTGTCAACCATTTTAGCTCCTCTTCCC
Organism: Okamejei kenojei; assembly: GCA_035221665.1. NCBI lineage: Eukaryota > Metazoa > Chordata > Chondrichthyes > Rajiformes > Rajidae > Okamejei > Okamejei kenojei. Next base: position 31,727,200 of record CM069158.1, on the reverse strand, counting down.
AGTCCCACACGGACCGTTCCATCCTGGGCCTCCTCCTCAGGGCGAGGCCTCACCCAATATTGCCTCCTCTGACCAAGTAAGCCCTTGCTTTACCCCTCCCTCCCATCCCTCCCCCTCCTCCCCCCAGTTCTCAGACCAATCTGACCGTCCTCATTGACGTTTCATCCCAGTTTGCTTTGCTGTCACTTTTCTGAGAGCTAAACAATTATCTATTTTACATTTTCCTTCATCTCAGCGAGTATGAAAACATTTGACCTCTCATTTTAGGTAATTTCTACAACCACAATGCTCCCCCCCCCCACCCCCACCATCCCCCACGGAAAACCCACGCTCAGTAGAACCAGTTGACAGTTCACACTACGACTACGATGTTTCCCTCTTGGGATCACACTGTCTCCAGCCAGCACGCAGCCCATCAGGGAACCTCCCCGCACGGGGTCACACTGTTGCCCAGACCTGAGCTTTCCTCGTCCTTTCTTGCTTCCAATTTCCACCAATCCCCCCCCCCACTTTCCACCCCCACCTACAATCAGCCTGAATGGAGGGTCCCAAACCCAAATCGTCACCCATCCATATTGCTCCGCAGATGCTGCCCGACCTTGCTGAGTTTCTCCAGTTTTTTGATTTTTGCAACCTATCAAAGCAGACTGCACACGACCACACCCAGGCCGTCCGTCCACAGTGTACAGAAGGTGGGTTCAATGTGCTGCAGATTCTGTTTTAAGAAGGGTCTCGACCCGAAACGTCACCTGCTCCTTTTCTCCACAGATGCTGCCTGACCCACTGAGTTACTCCAGCATTTTGTGTCAGTCTAAAGGTGGAACCATCCAGCAACTCGCAGTTCTTGACTGGACTGAGACCATCGCTGCCTGGAACTTCCAGCACACATGCCGCTTTGACCAGCCGGAAGAACTGGTTAAAAGAAGAGGGGAGAAAAGACCAGGACAAGTCAGGACCCGGCACCAATCCAGCAGGGTGCCCATTGTTGGCCGGGGAAGGTGTGACCTCGGGAGGAGATACAGTGAACTGTGAAACTGATGGAGCCTAATAGTGACAGAGGGGGAAAATAGACGTATATGTGGTTCCCCATCACACTAGATCTGTTATCCCACTTTCCCATCCACTCTCTACACCCCCCCCTCTTACACCCCCCAACGACAACATTTCCTTTCATCTGTACCAACTTCTGTTGTTGCCTCCATGTGAAACACCTCGAGAGGTTTTACTGACCAGCGCGGCAGACATGTCACATATTGGTGGGGTCACTTAACAGATCACATGGAGGCAGGGGACACCTACAGCGGAACAGCAGCCGGCACAGAGTGTTGGAGTAAACGCAGCGGGTCAGGCAGCAACCCCCCCGGTGAATTGTGGATAGCCACGATTTCGGGGGGACGGACCCTTCTTCATACGACCTGATTGTAAGGCAGGGGAGGGGGTGGAGGAGGAAAGTGAAGCTGGAAGATGAGGAGGGGGTGTCGCTTCTCCAGTTTCATGAAGCAAGTGTTGTTACAATGGAGATCTGGGTTGGAGTGAGTTTGGGCAAGGATCTATGTGGAAGGAAGAACTGCAGAAGCTGGTTTAAATCGAAGGTTGACAGAAAAAGCTGGAGTAACTCAGCAGGTGAGGCAGCATCTCTGGAGAGAAGGAATGGGCGACGGTTCGGGGTCGAGACCCTTCTTCAGACTGATGTCAGGGGAGGGAGCGGGACGAAGATAGAATGCAGTCAGAGACGGTAAGACTGGTGGGAGAACTGGGAGGGGGAAGTGGATGGAGAGAGAAAGAGGGAGAGGGAAAGCAAGGGCTATCTGAAGATGGAGCACGGTGTCCAAGTCTGGTCGCCCGGCCAGAAGGTTCGAGAGCGGGTGAAGTAACACGAAGGAGAATGGTTCCAACTGAAAACCGGAGAACATGGAGTGGGTCCCCTGGAGGCAAGAGGGTTGGCTGGAGATTGCTATTTTAAAGAAGTGGACGTCATCAGAACTGGTTTAATTAGGGGAAGCTGTTCTCATTCTGGAATGGTTCTAGATCCAGGGGACATCGTTTTCAAGTTTAGTGTGAAATGTACAAGAGGGACGAGAGGGCATTTTTGGAGGGGGGGAGGGGAAATATTAAGGGGGGGGGCACGGGACACAGCGTGACACAGCGACAAACATCGGAAGGGGGAGGGGTACAGCGCAGGTAACACGGATTTGATCCTGACCATGGGTGCTGTCTGTGCGGAGTTTGCACGGACTTGCTGCTGGAAGTAAGAATGTCGTTGTCCTGCCTGGGACACATGACAATAAGACACTCTTGACTCCCGTACTCCCTGTGGCCGCGTGGGTTGTCTCCGGGTTAATTGACTTTTGTAAAGTGCCCCTTAGTGCGTAAGATGAGAAACTAAGATAACAGATGATCGCTGGTCAGCATAGACCGGTGGGCAGAATGGCCCCTATTAATCAGTCTATGAAAGTAAGCATGCAGGTACAGCAGGCAGTGAAGAAAGCCAATGGCATGTTGGCCTTCATAACAAGAGGAATCGAGTATAGGAGCAAAGAGGAATATGTCCTTCTGCAGTTATACAGAGCCCTAGTGAGACACACCTGGAGTATTGTGTGCAGTTTTGGTCCCCTAATTTGAGGAAGGACATTCTTGCTATTGAGGGTGTGCAGCGTAGGTTTACACGGTTAATTCCCGGGATGGCGGGACTGTCATATGCTGAGAGAATGGAGCGGCTGGGCTTGTACACTCTGGAGTTTAGAAGGATGAGAGGGGGTCTTATTGAAACATATAAGATTGTTAAGGGCTTGGACACACTAGAGGCAGGAAACATGTTCCCGATGTTGGGGGAGTCCAGAACCAGGGGCCACAGTTTAAGAATAAGGAGTAAGCCATTCAGAACGGAGACAAGGAAACACTTTTTCTCACAGGCTGAGTGGTGAGTCTGTGGAATTCTCTGCCTCAGAGGGCGGTGGAGGCCGGTTCTCTGGATACATTCAAGAGAGAGCTAGATAGGGCTCTTAAAAATAGCGGAGTCAGGGGATATGGGGAGAAGGCAGGAACGGAGTACTGATTGGGGATGATCAGCCATGATCACATTGAATGGCGGTGCTGGCTCGAAGGGCCGAATGGCCTCCTCCTGCACCTATTGTACTCTATTCCACGCTGTATCCCTAAACTAAACCCGAGGTCAGGATTGATCCCGGGTCTCTGGTGCTGGAAGGCAACAACTCTACTGCTGCGCCACCATTTAATCTCTTCACTAAGATGCTCCCGGGGGAGCAATCCAGCTCTTGTGGTGATCTCATCGGAGCGGAAGTCAAAGTTGCAGCTTGAAGAAGTTCGATCAACCCTTGATTAAGGGCCAGAACCAGGGGCCACAGTCTTAGAGTAAAGGGGAGGTCATTTAAGACTGAGGTGAGAAAAATCTTTTTCATCCAGAGAGTTGTGAATTTGTGGAATTCCCTGCCACAGAGGGCAGTGGAGGTCAAGTCACTGGATGGATTTAAGAGAGAGTTAGATAGAGCTCTAGGGGCTGGTGGAGTCAGGGGATATGGGGAGAAGGCAGGCACGGGTTATTGATAGGGGGCGATCAGCCATGATCACAATGAATGGCGGTGCCGGCTCGAAGGGCCGAATGGCCTCCTCCTGCGCCTATTTTCTGTGTTTCTATGTCTCAACCCGAAGCGTCTCCCATTCCTTCTCTCCAGAGATGCTGCCTGACCCCCCGACTTGCTCCAGCAGTGTGTGTCTATCCTGCAGCCTTTTCCTCTATCCACGGAGGCACTGTTCACTCTTTACACGACTGCATTCAGTCAAACTGAAAAGGAATTGGACTTTGCGACCTGCCAGTGGAAACCTGGCCAACGTGTCCAACCAGAGTTATTTTCCACAAGGGGAGGGAATGCCAAAGGCTGGGGGCTGGGCTTCACTGGGGTGGTCCCGGCACGCGCTGCCCAGTAACGTGGACAAGCTGGAGAGGATAGGGTGTTCCTCTTGGAGACTGTTAAAAGGAGTGCAAAGGGATTGGAATAGTTTGGCAGAACAAGCAGGGAGAAACTGCTTGCTGTGGCATCGGCACAAACCAACAGCCACGGATGAAAAGCTAAAGAAACAAAGAGGTGAAGGAGAATCACAGAAACACGAAAAAAAATAGGTGGAGGAGGCCATTCGGCCCTTCCAGCCAGCACCACCATCCAATACTCACGGCTTACCGTCTGCTTCTCCTTTCCTTCTTCTTCTCTAAATCGTACCCGTTCCGCTACGGCTTCTCCCCCTACCCCAACCCCCCCCGATTCCGTTAGTCCCAAGGGTTAAATCTAACCCACTTGAAAACATCCAGTGAATCAGCCTCCACTGCCTTCTGTGGCGGAGAATTCCACAGATTCGCAACTCTGTGGGTGAAACGTTTTTTCTCTCACTCTCGAGTCCTAATGGGCCTACCCTGTATTCTTAAAACTGTGACCCCTGGTTCGAGACCCCCCCCCCCCCCCCCCTCCCCCCCCCCCCCCCCCTCCCACCCGAGACCCTATGGGGATGAAGCAGCAAGCTGCATCCCGGTAGGAGCTGCCTGACAACACGGTGGAGACCGGTTCAACAGGGGCGTTCCAACGGGAACCAGATAAAAATAATCCAGTCTGAAGCAGTGTCTCGACCCGAACCTCCACCTACTGCTTTTCTCCGGAGATGCTGCCAGACCCGCTGAGTTACTCCAGCGTTTTGTGATTATCCGCTGGGTAAATGGGTTTGGGCGAAAAATAAAGGAAGATTTTGGGACTGTTTCTTCCATCCCCCCCCCTTCCCACACCCACCCAAAAAAACGCATCTACCACAGGAAAAATAAGCTCACAGGCCTTCTCCTCTGCTAAAATATCTTTGGACTTTAGAGAAACAGCGTTTAAACAGGCCCTTCAGTCCATCGAGTTGGTGCTGGGGGCCGACCAGAGATCACCCTGTACACTGGCAGGCATTATTCTGCACACTAGGGGCAACTTACAATTTTCAGAGGGGCATTTATCCGATCACATGAGAGAGACCTGGTGTACGGCATCTTCAGGAGTGCGGGAGGAAACCGGTGAACTTTTGAGAAACCCCACGCGGTCACGGGGAGAAGGTACGTACAGACAGCACCCGTGGTCAGGATGGAACCCGGGCCTCTGGCGCTGCGCCCCCTCTCCCCCAGAACCCCCACCACGAGTCAGTCCTGGGGGTTCCCAACTCCAGCCTCGACTGTTTTCACAGTTATACTGGCTCCACCATTCAGCATGCTCCTCCACCTGCAATCTAGCCTCTGGCCTGACGCTGAGATGCCTTAATACAACTCAGTGTCCAAACCTATACCGTCATAAGTGACAGGAGCGGAATTAGGCCATTCGGCCCATCCAGTCAACTCCCCCATTCAATCATGGCTGATCTATCTCTCCCTCCGAACCCCATTCTCCTGCCTTCTCCCCGTAACCCCTGACACCCGTACTAATCAAGAATCTATCTAGCTCTGCCTTAAAAATATCCAGCGACTTGGCCTCCACAGCCTTCTGTGGCAAAGAATCCCACAGATTCACCACCCTCTGACTAAAGAAATTCCTCCTCCTAAAAGAACGTCTCTTAATTCTGAGTCTCTGACCTCTAGTCCTGGACTCTCCCACTAGTGGAAACATGCTCTCCACATCCACTCCATTCAGCCCTTTCACTATTCTGTAAGTTTATGAGGTTCCACCTCCCCCCCATTCCCTCATTCTTCTAAACTCCAGCGAGTACAGGCCCAGCGCTATGAAACGCTCATCAAATGCTAACGTACTCATTCTTGGAATATTTATTGTAAACCTCCTCTGGACCCTCTCCAGAGCCAGCACATCCTTCCCCAGATATGGTGCCCAAAACTACTCACAATATTCCAAAATGCGGCCTGACCAGAAGGTCTCGACCCGAAACGTCACCATTCCTTCTCTCCGGAGATTCTGCCTGTCCCGCTGAGTTACTCCGGCGTTTTGTGTCGACCTCAGCATCACATCCCCGTTTTTGTTTCCGAGCCCTCTCGAAATAAACGCCAGCATTTCTCTCTCAATATGTTTCCATTTTCTCAAGATAAAGAATGCCACCATATAACTTGCCTCCCTAATTGCTCACTTTGTGACAATGCAGTTCCACAAAGCTACAAAAGGATAGACACTAAAAGCTGGAGCAACTCAGCGGGTCAGGCAGCATCTCCAGAGACAAAGAATAGGTGACGTTTCGGATCGAGACCCTTCCTCAGGCTAACTGTTCCCCATGAAGCGACACGCCGAGATCCCCCTTAACAACATTTCCTTGTTTTCCAGCATTTAACAAAAAAACATCTATTTCTATTTCTTCACCAGAGGCCGAGGGAAGAGCTGCTAGTTTATGACATGATGAGAGGCATAGATAGGGTAGACAGTCAGAACCTTTTTTTCCTTTAAGGTGGGGATCGACAGATTCTCGAATAGTATGGGTGTCAAGGGTTATGGGAAGAAGGCAGGAGAATGGGGGAGGGAGGGAAAGATAAATCGGTCGCGATTCTACGGCGGAGTAGATGCAATGGGCCGAACGGCCTCATTCTGCTCCAGTGACTTATATGACCGTATTTCACAGACTAGTGGGCACAGCTTTAAGATGAGTGGGGCTAAATCTAAAGGAGATGTATGGGGCAAGTTATATTTTTACAGAGAGTGGCAAGTTCCTGGAACGTGATGCCAAGTTCATAGGGTCATAAGTGATAGGAGCAGAATTAGGCCATTCGGCCCATCAAGTCTACTCTGTCATTCAATCACGACTGATCTATCCCTCCCTCCCAACCCCATTCTCCTGCCTTCTCCCCCCAAACCCCTGACACCCGTACTAATCAAGTATCTATCTATCTCTGCCTTAGATACCCAACCCCCAACCCACACCAAGTATCTTTCGACTTGGCCTCCACAGCCTTCTGTGGCAAAGAATTCCACAGATTCACCACCCTCTGACAAGAAACTCCTTCCTAAAGGAACGTCCTTGAATTCTGAGGCTACGGCCTCTAGTCCTGGACTCTCCCACTAGTGGAAACATCCTCTCCACATCCACTCCATCCAGGCATTTCGCTATTCGGTAAGTTTCTATGGGGTCCCCCCCCCCCCCCCCCCCATCATCCTTCTAAACTCCAGCGAGTGCAGGCCCAGCGCCGTCATTAACGCTCATCATTAGTCAAGGCTGGTGACAGAGTTCATGAGTCACAGGCCCGGAATCAGGCCATTCGGCTAAACAATTACTTCGGACAAATAATCAAAGCAGCTGGTACCAGGAATATTCAGCCGGTCAATCAGTGGCCGTGGAGGGAAAACAAAGGTGAAAGAAACCTTGTCAGTTAAATATCAACGTCGTTCCCCCACGAGATGAAACTGACAAGCAATTTAGACGCAAAGTGCTGGAGTCATCTCCCGAGAAAAAGGAGTAGGTGACGTTTCGGGTTGGGACCCTTCTCCAGAGATGCAGCCTGACCCCGCGGGGGAGTTACTCCAGCACTTTGTGTCCACCTTTGGCGTAAACCAGCATCTGCAGTTCTTTGTTGTGACATACGGGAGAGCGGTTTGTCAGGCCATCCCGGCAGCTGCTAAACACTATAACATTACTGAACGCAGGCTCCGATGCAGATCAAAGGCACACGGTGATGGTTAAACACAAACTACACGACACACGGACGTGGGGAATGGTTAAACACGGTGAGATGGTTAAACACAAACTACACGACACACTGACGTGGGGAATGGTTAAACACGGTGATGGTTAAACACAAACTACACGACACACTGACGTGGGGAATGGTTAAACACGGTGATGGTTAAACACAAACTACACGACACACTGACGTGGGGAACTAACGCACGTTATTTACTTTGCTGAGAATGATGACAAGGCTGGAGACTGAGATTTTATTCTGATGACAAGTTCATAAGTGATAGGACCATTCGGCCCATCAAGTCCACTCCGCCATTCAATCATGGCTGATCCATCTCTCCCTCCTAATCCCATTCTCCTCCCTTCTCCCCACAACCCCAGACACCCGTACCAATCAAGAATCTATCTATCTCTGCCTTAAAAATATCCATCGACTTGGCCTCCACAGCCTTCTGTGGCAAAGAATTCCATAGTTTCACCACTCTCTGACTCAAGAAATTCCTCATCTTCTTCCTAAAAGAACTTCCTTTAATCCTGAGGCTGTGCCCTCTGGTCCTAGACTCTCCCACTAGCGGAAACATCCTCTCCACGTCCACTCTATCCAAGCCTTTCACTATTCCGTAAGTTTCAAATGAGGTCCCCCCTCATTCTTCTAAACTCCAGCAAGTACAGGCCCAGCACCGACAAACGCCCATCATAGGTTAGCCCACTCATTCCTGGGATAAATCTTGTAAACCTCCTCTGGACCCTCTCCAGAGGCAGTACAGTCCCTCCTCAGATATGGGGCCCAAAATTGCTCACAATATTCCAAATGTGGCCTGACCAGCGCCTCAACATGAAGAAGGGTCTTCTGAAAAGAATGTGCAGGGGGAGAGAGTGTGAGGGGGAAGAGGGGGAAGGGGATGGGGGGGGGGGGGAGCGGATTGGGGGGGGGAGGGGATGTGGGGGGAAGGGGATGGGGGGGAAGGGGATTGGGGGGGGAAGGAGGTGAGGGAATAAGGAGGATGGGGGGTGGTGGGGGGAAGAACAAATGGGGTGTGTGGGGGCCCCCCCCCGTCGGGGGGGGGGAATAAGTGAGGGTGGGTGGGGATTAAAGGGTGAGTGGGGTAGATAGATTGTCTGTAGCGTGGGGAGGGGAGGGGAGCAAAGAGGGAATATCGAGGGTGTGGAAGTGAGTAGATAATTGTCCATCTGAGAAACAGGAAACTCCAAAGAATCTTCAACAAACTTTTCCAGTGTTTCAGCTGCATTTGCGCTCGTTTACGAATTCTTTTTAGCGGGGGAGGGGAGGGAAATGTCCCGAATTGTTCCCGGGAATAAATCTTGCACTGTGCATCCCCCCCCCCCCCCCCCCCCCCCCTCCCCCCCCCCCCCCTCCCCCCCCACCCCCCCCCCCCCCACCCCCCCCCACCTCCTCCCTCCCTCCCTCCCTCCCTCCCCGTGCAGACACATTTTCCCCCAGGGGTTGAAAAGTCAAAAAACTCGATCCGTTTTCCCTGCTCCCGAAGGCGCCGTTTATTCGGAGGCAGCCCCGCGGCCGGAGTTTTTTTTGTGTTTTTTGTTCCCCCCCCCCCCACCCCCCCCCCCCCCCCCCCCCTCTCTACAGAGGAGATGCTCAGTACTCGAAATTATATTTGATATTCACAGCGGCCTGTGCGGTCGGGAGCGGGGGAGCGGGTAAATAAATGCCCCCTTGGAGCGGCCGAGGGGGCGACCGGCTCTAAGACCCCGCGGAGCCGCTGCTTGTTGCAAGGGCTGGAATTGGAACGCGGATACATTGTGTCTGTTGCCGGAAACTTGCGGGGAAACTGGCAACAAAAATGTAACAAATGCAACAAATGGAACGCGGCGACAAAACGGCAACATTGTGGCCGGAGCGGAATTCCTCACCGGCCCCCGATGAAGCTTCGCCCTCCTCCAGCCCCTGCCGGCCGCCGGGCTCCCGGGGAAAGGGCTCCAGCCGCCCGGCCGCTGCCGCTCTCAGCCCGCCCCAGGGTCACACATGCCGGGGGGCCGGGGGCGCGTTCACACCGGGTGGTCGCGGTCCGGTCCAGTCCCGTCCCTCCCCTCCCCTCCTGATCAAGATCGAGCCCTCGGTCTCACTCACCCGCGGCTTCCGGCTCCAGCAACTACACTCAACTCAACGCAACGCAACGTGACCCCTTTTCCTGTCTTGGCTCAGTGCTCGCTCGCTCTTTCTTTCTCTCTCTCCCTCTCTCTCGCCGCCGGCTTCCGACTCGCACACTCGAATCAGTAGCGCCCCTTCTGATGGCTGTGAACAAAAAAAAAAAAATAAACAGAATCTTCACCACTCTCTCACTCCCTCTCTCTCTCCTCCCTTCCCTCTCTCCTCCCCCCTCCCTCCCCCCTCCCTCCTCCTCCCCTCCCTCTTCCTCCCTCCCCTCCCTCCTCCCTCACTCTCCTCCCCTCTCCCCCCTCCCCCCTCCTCTCTCCTCCCTCCCTCCCTCTCTCTCTCCCTTCCCTCTCTCCCTCCCACTCGCTCTCTCTCTCCTCTCCTCTCATCCCTCCCTCCCTCTCTATCTCTCCCTCCCTTCCCTCGTCTCTACCTCTCTCCTCCCTTCTCCTCCCTGCCTTTCACTCATTCTCCCTCCCTCTCCTCTCCCTCTTCTCTCTCCCTCCTTCTCTCCTCCCTCTCTCCCTCCCTCCATATCTTCTCCCTCCCTCGCTCTCTCCTCTGCCCTCCGTCCACTCTCTCTCCCTCTCATATCTATCTCCCTCTTTAGTCCGTTTATTGACAATTGTTACAAAAACAGCCTCGTTCCCCCCTTCTCTCTCTTGTCCTCCTTTTCTTCTTTACAACCTCCCCCCCCCCCACCCTTTCCGCTTATCCCCACCCCCCAAGATACCCCCCCCCCTCTCTTGCCTCAAACAAGCCACGAAGTCGCCAAAGTGTTGGGGCATTGATGTGACGGCTCGCCGCCACATGGAAGGACAACGACCCAAGGCTGAGAAGCGACCCGGGCGCTGCCTGGGCTCGAGGGTGTAAGGAGAGGGTGGACAAACCTGGATCGCTTTCTGTGCAGTTGGAGGTTGAAGAGAGAACTGGTCGCAATGTCACAAATGATGAGAGACAGAGAGAGAGGGTCGCCGGCCGGAATGTTCCCCCTGTTGCTGCCTCCACACACCGCGGCTAATTTAAAAAATCAGGTCTGAATTGTGGCCAGGGCTGGAAGGCTGCGAGTGGGTGCCAAACATCTCACAAAACACGAGGACACAAGAGAGCGACCATTCGGCCCTTCCAGCATGCTTTCCCTCACGATCCACATGATTCACATTGAGTTCAGTTGAGTTCACTGTCACGTCCACCGATGCCCAGTGCAAGGGTTTTGTTGCGCGCTCACTCCCCTCAGCGGGGGGACAATACGTGGGAAGGTTCGGTTGCCTGATAACAGCTGGGAAGAGACTGTCCCTGAATCTGAGGAATTTTCATACGAAAGACTGGATAGACTCGGCTTGTACTCGCTAGAATTTAGAAGATTGAGGGGGGATCTTATAGAAACTTATAAAATTCTTAAGGGGTTGGGACAGGCTAGATGCAGGAAGATTGTTCCCGATGTTGGGGAAGTCCAGAACAAGCGGTCACAGTTTAAGGATAAGGGGGGAGTCCTTTAGGACCGAGATGAGGAAAACATTTTTCACACAGAGAGTGGTGAATCTGTGGAATTCTCTGCCACAGAAGGTAGTTGAGGCCAGTTCATTGGCTATATTTAAGAGGGAGTTAGATGTGGCCCTTATGGCTAAAGGGATCAGGGGGTATGGAGAGAAGGCAGGTACAGGATACTGAGTTGGATGATCAGCCATGATCATATTGAATGGCAGTGCAGGCTCGAAGGGCCGAATGGCCTACTCCTGCACCTAATTTCTATGTTTCTAATCTGGAGGTAGACAAAATATGCTGGAGAGACTCAGCGGGACAGGCAGCATCTATAGAGAAGGAACAGGTGACGTTTCGGGTCGAGACCCTTCTTCAGTCTGACTATTCCTTCGCTCCATAGATGCTGCCTCACCCGCTGAGTTTCTCCAGCATTTATTTCCTCCACCTTCGATTCTCCAGCATCTGCAGTTCTTTCTTAAACACTGAATCATCTGAAGGTTTTCACACTTCTATACCTTTCGCCTGGTGGGAAAGGGAGTGGCCAGGGTGTGACCCGTCCTTGATGATGCTGCTGGCCTTGCCGAGGCAACGTGAGGTGTAGATGGAGTCAATGGAAGGGAGTGTGTGGTCTGTGTGAGCTGTTAGCCATTGACAATGGTCAGAATAAGTGGACGGATGGTTCACCTGGATGCTGCCTGTGTTAGCGGGTATAAGAGGACATTGGACAAACCTGGGTTGCTTTCTATGCAGTCAGAGGTCGAGGGGAGGGACTGCAGATGCCAAGTGTCCGGATTCGCCGTATTTTGTCCCGGCGAAAATAACCTTTTTACGGTGTTCCGGCAGCCAAACAGGCTGTTACGGAACGCCGCCGCGTCGGTGTTCCTCCCGTGGTGAACGCCGGCGCCATGTGTCCCCGGTTTGCGGGCCCTAGTGTCCGCGCCTGCGCAGTTGGGGAGGGTTGCCGGGACCCCAGTGGCCGCGCGTGCGCAGTGGGGGGGGTTGCCGGGCCTGGCGCCATTTCGAGCCACGCCACGCCCGGCCCAGAGCCCGGGCGGCGCCGGCCCGCACGATCAGCGGCACTTTCTTGCCGCCAGCCGGCCGCTCGCGGCAGCCCCATCACCGGGCCTCCCCCCCTCCCTACCCCCACCCAGTGCGCAGGCGCAGACCCGCCGGCAACCTTGCCAAGTGCGCATGTGCCGCACCCGCCCGCCGGCGCCCGCTGATCTGCACCAGTGCGCAGGCGCATAGGCCGGCAACAACCCCAAGTGAGTTGTTACGGAGAGAAATGCATTTAACCCCATTTGTTACGGACAAATGGGTTGAATGTTACTGTGAACTAAATTTAGGGTTGGCATCTCTGGGGGAGGACTGCAGATTTGACACAAAATGCTGGAAAAACTCAGCGGGTGCAGCAGCATCTATGGAGCGAAGATGATAGCAACGTTTCGGCCGAAACCCTTCTTATGGTGGAGGGAGGGAGGGAGGGAGGGTGAGAAGAGAGAGAGGGAGGGAGTGAGTGGGTGAAGATTCTTCTGAAGAAGGGTTTCGGACCGAAACGTTACCCATCACCTTCGCTCCATAGATGCTGCTGCACCCGCTGAGTTTCTCCAGCATTTTGTGTCTATCTTCATCTGCAGTCCCTTCTTTAACACAGAGATGGAGGAGAGATGTCTAAGATCGAAATGTCTAAGATTATGAGAGGCAGAGACAAGGTAGGCGGTCAGAATGTTTGTTGTTGCAATTTTCAAACCGTGTCGACACACTTCTTCCGATGGATGCGAAATGCTGGAGTAACTCGGTGGGTCAGGCAGCATCTCTGGAGAATAGGAATAGGTTAAGACTGAGGTGAGAAAAAAACGTTTTCACCCAGGGAGTTGTGAATTTGTGAAATTCCCTGCCACAGAGGGCAGTGGAGGCCAAGTCACTGGATGGATTTAAGAGAGAGTTGGATTAGAGCTCTAGGGGCTAGTGGAATCAAGGGATATGGGGAGAGGGCAGGCACGGGTTATTGATTGGGGACGATCAGCCATGATCACAATGAATGGCGGTGCTGGCTCGAAGGGCGAATGGCCTCCTCCTGCACCTATTTTCTATGTTTCGGGTTTGGGTTGGAATTCTTCGATTCTGCCCTGTCCGCAGAAGGGTTCCAACCTGAATCGTCACCTCTTCCTTGTCCCCAGAGATGCTGCCTGACCCGCAGAGTTACTCCAGCACTTTGTGTCTGCCTCCGTTGTAAAACCAGCATCTGCAGTTCCCTCCTGCACACTCCCTCCCATGGATTAGGCTCTCCGTTCTGTGTAACAGCCGGCAGGCTAGTGGGAGAAGGGAGTGGACCTCAGTGAGGATCCTATGCTCACGTGTAGGAAAGGACTGCAGATGCTGGTTTAAACCGAAGATGGACACAAAATGCTGGAGAAACTCAGCGGGTGAGCAGCATCTATGGAGCGAAGGAAATAGGCAACGTTTCGGGCCGAAACCCTTCGAAATAGGTAACGTTTCGGGCCGAAACCCAAAGGGTTTCGGCCCGAAACGTTGCCTATTTCCTTCGCTCCATAGATGCTGCCGCACCCGCTGAGTTTCTCCAGCATTTTGTGTCTACCTTCGATTTTCCAGCATCTGCAGTTCCTTCTTAAACACACGTCCCTGCAGGAGACAATAGGCGCAGGAGTAGGCCATTCGGCCCTTCGAGCCAGCACCGTTTGCCCCGAGGTTTGCCCTGGGATTGTGTGTGAGTGGAGTGTCCGTGAGTGCACCCACTTCACACAAACTAGGTAAATGCCAATCTTTGACGGCATGGCACACTGGTGAACCCGCTGCCTCACAGCGCCAGGGACCCGGGTTCAATCCTGCCCGCGGGGTGCTGTCCGTGTGGAGGTTGCACGTCCTCTCTGTGTGGTTGCGTGGGTTTCCTCTGGGTGCTCCGGTCTCGTAAGAGATAGGAGCGGAATTAGACCATTCGGCCCATCAAGTCTACTGCGCCATTCAATCGTGGCTGATCTATTTCTCCCGCTCAACCCCATTTTCCTGCCTTCTCCCCATAACCCCTGACATCCGTACTAATCGCACCCGTTCGACCCAGATCCCGTGAGGGTTTGCACATGAATCGGCCCTTAGTAAATAACCCCCAGTGTGTAGGGAGTGGATGAGAAAGTGGGTATACATAGAACATTGCAGGTGCCATCACGACATTTGCAAACATATTTGGTCATGGGATAGGATAGGATCAGAGGGATTCGGGCCGAACATCCGCAGGTGGCGAGTGTGTGAACGGGTGATCGAGGGTCAGCATGGACTCGGTGGGCCGAAGGGCCTGTTTCAATGCTGTACCTCTACAAACGTTATTAAAACATCGTTGTCCCCAGTGCTTAGCTGGGGTGGGGGGGTGGGAGATTGCAACCTTCACGTGGTCCGCCCTGTTTCGACTAATGCAAGCATCTCGACTAATGCACAAATGGAAGATCAAATAGAACAAGTTGTCCAGCAACTTTAGGCCGTGCACGCCACACGAAAGAAGAAGAAGAAGTGCTTAGTTTCGTTTAGAGATACAGCGCGGAAACAGGCCCTTCAGCCCGCAGAGTCCGCACTGACCAACGATCGCCGCACATTATCACTACCACACACACACACACAGCACCGCACACACACACACACACGCACGCACTCCCACACACACGCACGCACGCACACACGCATGCACGCACACGCACTCACACACACACACACACACCCACCCAACCCACAGCACACCACCCACACAACCCACCACCAACCACACAGCACACACACACGCACAACCACACTCACACACACACACGCACACACACACACGCACACCCAACCACGCACACACCACACACACGCACACCCCACACACACCACACACACACCGCACACGCACACACGCACACTCACACACGCACACACACGCACACACAAACGCACTCACACGCACCGACTCACAGCACACACGCACTCACACACTCGCACCCACGCACACGCACACGCACACACACCCACGCACGCACACACACCCACACACACACCCACCCACCCACACACACAACCCACCCACGCACACACTCGCACACCCACCACACACACCCACCCACACACACACACACCCACAACACACTTCACACACACACACCCACCCTCCCACACACCCACCCCACCACACACGCACACACACACGCACACGCACACACGCACACCACACACACCCACACACACGCACACGCACACACACACACGCACACATACTAACACGCACACATACACACCGCACACACACGCACACCACACGCACTCACACACACACACACGCACACACACGCACTCACTCACGCACTCACACACGCACGCACACGCACACACACGCACTCACACACGTACGCACACACACGCACTCACACGCGCGCACGCACTCACGCACGCACTCACGCACACACACGCACTCGCACCACACGCACACGCACACACACACACACACACACACACTAGGAACACTTTCTTTTTGACATTTACACCAAAACCAAGTAACCTACAAACCCGAAGGTAGACATAAATGCTGGAGAAACTCAGCGGGTGAGGCAGCATCTATGGAGCGATGGAATCGTTGACGTTTAGGGTGGAGACCCTTCTTACACAAAGATCATATGATCTTTGCTTCAGACTGATGTGGAGGTGGGGGGGGGGGGACGGGAAGAAGAAAGGAAGAGGCGGAGACAGTGGGCTGTGGGAGAGCTGGGAAGGGGAGGGGAAGGAGGGAGAAAGCAGGGACTACCTGAAATTGGAGAAGTCAATGTTCATACCACTGGGGTGTAAACTGCCCAAGCAAAATATGAGGGGCTGCTCTCCCAATTTGCGGTGAGACTCACTCTTAAACCTACAAACCCGTACGCGTTTGGCGTGTGGATGGATGGTGGGGAGTGAGAGGTCGCTGAGGACCAGATGGATGAGAATCTCCCGATCGATGAGTCCGGCGAGGCCCTGCAGGAAGCATTACTGGGTTACATTGCACAGGACTCTGGGCTGTGAAAGAAGTTTCAGTTTAGATGTTTAAGAAGGGAACTGCAGATGCTGGAAAATCGAAGGTGGACAAAAATGCTGGAGAAACTCAGCGGGTGAGGCAGCATCTATGGAGCGAAGGAAAAAGCTGATGTTTCGGGCCAAAACCCTTCTTCAGACTTCAGAGGAATTGACTCAGTGGAAACCGGAGCACTAAAAAAAAAAAACCCCACGCAGGTCACAGGGGGAACATACAAACTCCGTACAGACAGCACCTGTAGTCAGGATCGAACCCGGGTCTCTGACGCTGTAAGGCAACTGCTCCCTAAACTGTTGCCATCGAGAAAGTGGGTCTGGGACAGATTGTGGATGAGCTATGGTGTGGCGATTAGTGGTTGATTAGTACACGTGCAGGGGTGACTGGGTTGAGAGGGAAAGACGGATCAGCCATGATTGAAATGACAGAGTAGACTTGATGGGCCGAACAGCCTAATTCCTGGAACCTGTGAGCATGGCGTGAAGCGTGAATTACGAGTCAGAATGAACGATAATCGATTTTGGAAGATTGTCACTTTTATTCTTGGAAAGTCTGCATCACCGCCTGCGCTGCGCCGAGCCCCCTCCCCCCGGCTGCCACCAAACCCCTCGACCCTCACACAGCCAGTGGCACCGACGTGCGTACCCCCCCCCCCCCCACCCCACCCCCGCCCCATTCTGAGGTAGCACCCAGTATCCCGAACAGTGAGGTGGGACGGAGCCACCGTTCGTGATCAGCACGGGTGTCGGGGGCGACGGGGAGAGGAGGCAGGAGAAAGACAGATCAGCCGCGATTGAATGGCGGGGTAGATGGGCCGAATGGCCTGATGCTGCTCCTATAACCTATTAGGGAATGAAGTTGAGGGGGTGGGGTAGGCTCTGGGGATGAATGGACACAAGGTGGCTGTAAATGAGGGAGGGGCGGGTTGGTCAACAGTCTGACCTCTTCATACCTGGATAAGGGGGCGGAAGATTGCGACCTTCACGTGGTCCGCCCTGTATCGACTAATGCAATCAACCCGACGCGCACAAACGGAAGATCAAATAGAACAAGTTGTCCAACAACTCTAGGCTGCGCCCGCCACACGAAAGAAGAAGACCTGGACATGACCTCTGAATGGATCCATGGCATACGGGGGTGGACAGACCCAAACCGCTGGAGTAACTCAGCGGGTCAGACAGCATCTCTCGGAGGGAAGGAAGGGGTGACGTTTCGGGTCGAGACCCTTCTTCAGTCCCTTTTCCGGGGGGGGGGGGGGGTAAAGGTTGGTGGGAAGAAGTGAGGACGTGAGAATGGAGAGAAAGGGAAGGGAGAACTCCTGCTAGCCCCTTCCCCCTTCCGCTCGTTCAACTGCCCGGTCGAAGGCCGCAAACCTCCTCTGCCCGAGGAGAGAGAGAGAGAGAGAGAGAGAGAGAAATCGTAAATAATTAAAAAAAAACTTAAATAAGGAAAGTTGGGAATTTGACCGAGCTCTATAAAGGAGAGCCACAGAAGAAGATTTAACTAAAAACACAAATATAAATATCACAGAGGTGAAGATCGGAACACATAATTACAAAATATAAATACCAGATTCCACTAACGTGCCTTGGTGGTTATAAGACAATACTAAAGGGTAGATACATCTAGTCTATGTAATAGTTGGGTGTGGATATATCGTGCTGTCGACAGCAACAGTGCTTGGTCTTTGGAACGTAGAAACACACATGTACAGGTCGGGACGTCCATGTTCTCTCACTCATCCTCTTCCCATGGCTGGGAGTCCATATTCTGGTGGGGAGAAAACAGAACGTAGTTTATCAGTTTATAGACAATAGACAATAGGTGCAGGAGGAGGCCATTCGGCCCTTCGATCCAGCACCGCCATTCAATGTGATCACGGCTGATCATCCCCAATCAGTACCCCGTTCCTGCCTTCTCCCCATATCCCCTGACTCCGCTATCTTTAAGAGCCCTATCTAGCTCTCTCTTGAAAGAGAGATTGTAGATACAACGTTTAGTTCAGTGATACAACGCGGAAACAGGCCCTTCGGCCCACCGAGTCCGTGCCCACCAGCGATCACACTAACACTACCCTACACACACAAGGGACAATTTACTATTTTACCAAAGCCAATTTAACTTACAAACCTGGACGTCTTTGGAGTGTGGGAGGAACCCGGAGCTCCCGGGGAAAACCCACACAGTCACGGGGAGGACGTACAAACTCCGTACAGACAGCGCCCGTAGTCAGGATCGAACCCGGGTCTCTGGGGCTGTGAGGCAGCGACTCTACCGCTGGGCCACCCGTATTTACACAAAGTCAACAACAACTGGAAATGTCTCAGGGAATTTAACTGAGCGGTGAATCTGTGGAATACATTGCCACAGACGGCTGTGGAGGCCAAGTCAGTGGATTATTTTTACGGCAGGGATAGATAAGATTCTCGATCAGTGCGGGTGTCAGGGGTTATGGGGAGAAGGCAGGAGAATGGGGTTAGGAGGGAGAGATATGTCAGCCATGATTGAATGGCGGAGTAGACTTGATAGACAATAGACAATAGGTGCAGGAGTAGGCCATTCGGCCCTTCGAGCCAGCACGGCCATTCAATGTGATCTTGGCTGATCATCCCCAATCAGTACCCCGTTCCTGCCTTCTCCCCATATCCCTTGACTCCGCTATCTTTAAGAGCCCTATCTAGCTCTCTCTTGAAAGCATCCGGAGAATTCCACAGATTTACTACTTTCTGTGAGAAAAAGAGTTTCCTTGTCTCCGTTCTAAATGGCTTACTCCTTATTCTTAAACTGTGGCCCCTGGCTCTGGACTCCCCCCAACATCGGGAACATGTTTCCTGCCTCCAGCGTGTCCAAGCCCTTAACAATCCTTGAGGGACTGAATGACCCAATTCTGCTTCTATCACTGATGACCAGTCCCCCCGCACGCGTCTGTTTGGCGGTGGTTACCATTCACTCTTCACTGGCGCCCTCGCCTGTTCTCCCTCCGCTCCCCGGCTCGTTCTCTCCATCTGATCGTCGTTTATCTCAAACGCGCCGTCCACCTCGGTGTCAAACATCTCCGGGTCGTACTCGTAGCTCGTCCCGTAGGAGTAGTAGGAGAGCTCTGCTTGGGCTGCCGTGACATCATCTGTGACAGGGATGTGGGGGGTGTTAGAGGAGGAAATAAATGGGGGCGGGGGGGGGGGGGGGGGGGAGAAGCATGAAGGAGAGAGGAAGCGGAGAGAGGAAAAGGAAGGAGAAAAAAAGGCGACGAGAGGCAGAGAAAGAGGGACAGGGACAGAGATGGATTGTAAAGGTGAAGTGTGAGCAAGGTAGACGGGGAGAGGGTGTTTGAGACAGAATACAAATGTCACAGAGACCAAGGAGAGAAAGATGGAACAGGAGAATCAGGAGGAAGAGAGAAGGGGAGTGATGGAACAATAGTGGAAGATTATGTTGGAGGTTTGGAAGAGGTCCACACAATAGATCATTAATACTGTGACTAACTTCTTTTTTTTTTAAGAGATTCAGTGTGGAAACAGGCCCTTCGGCCCAAGTCCGTGCCATATAAACTATTACCATGCACTCGAGGGCCATTCGCAGCAGCCAGTGTGCTAACATATCTTTTGTTCATTTGTCCCATGTATCTGTCCCAGCTTTTTGTGCCTTTCTACAAAACTCTTCATCTTTGGAGTTTGGGAGGAAACCAGAGCACCCGCAGGAAACCCACATGGCCATAGGGAGAACGTGGGGTGGAAGATTGCAGCCTTCGCGTGGTCCGCCCTGTTTCGACTAATGCAATCAACTCGACGCGCACAAAGGGAAGATCAAATAGAACAAGTTGTCCAACAACTTTAGGCTGCGCACGCCACACGAAGTAGAAGATGGGGAGAACGTGCAAACTCCATACAGACAGCACCCGTAGTCGGGATCGAACCCGTGTCTCTGTGAGGTAGCAACTCCACCGATGTACCACCATACTGCATACGAAAAAATGTTGTAAAATATATTTAGGGCTTTAATGTTTAGTTTAGTTTGTTCAACTGCACTTTCTTTTTTAAATTAGTGTTTGCCATTTTGATTTATTTTTGGTACCAAAAACGTTGTTGAAGAAATGCACCGACTACTCGTCTCCATCGAGTTTGCTTCATTTGAAATGAATAGTAATAATTATAAACTACTTCTTTAGTTATTGTTTTGACAGGTTCCCTTTCACCATGGGCACTTTTACATCCCATTCCCACACCACCCTCTCTGTCCTGGGCCTCCTCGATTGCCAGTGTGAGACCACTCACAAACAGGAGGAGCAGCACCTTATTTTCCACTTGGGTAGCTTACAAGGCAACAGTACGAACACTGTTATGCCCCTGTCCCACTTAGGAAACCTGAACGGAAACCTCTGGAGACTTTGCGCCCCACCCAAGGTTTCCGTGCGGTTCCCGGAGGTTTTTGTCAGTCTCCCTAATGGTCGTAAGTGGTTTTCGCTTCTTCTATGTTCCGGCGATTATTTCAAAAATTTCAAAACCGGCCGCTACTAAAAACAGGTTGCCGTTTTTTAAAAATCGGTAATTGTTTAGTCGAAGCTGGTTGCGATGCTAGTTGAAGGCGGTTGCCGGAGGTTGCAGGTAGTGGAAGGTAAGACCTTTTTTCACCCAGTTTTATTCCACCAGGGAGGTCTTACCTTCCACAACTGAAATAATCGCCAGAACACAGAAGAAGCGGAAACTGCTTTCGACCATTCGGGAGACTGACGAAAACCTCCGGGAACCGCACGGAAACCTTGGGAGGGGCGCAAAGTCTCCAGAGGTTTCCGTTCAGGTTTCCTAAGTGGGACAGGGGCATTAGACACAAACTCTTGATCTTTGGTATAAACCAGCATATGCAGTTTGGACTATGGACATACATCGCGGAAAAAGGCCTTTCAGCCCAGCGAGTCCGTGGCAACCCGCACGCACCCACACTATCCTACACACTAGGGACCGAAGCTAATTAACGCACAAACCTGCACGTCATTGGAGTGTGGGAGGAAACCTGAGCCCCCGGAGAAAAGCCACATGGTTACAGGGAGAACGTGCAAACTCCATACCGGCAACACCCATAGTCAGGATCTCTGGCGCTGTAAGACCACCCCAATGGACAGCAACATAGAAATGGATGCAGGAGTACGCCAGTCAGTCCCGCACAAGATCAAGGCTGATCTTCCTCACCACACACAATCTTCACAGCTAGATCTCTTGAAATCCTAACATCCAAACACTCCCTTTAGTATCCAACCAGTGACTGGAACTTCACAGTCCTCCAGGGGAGATAATTCCAAAGGTTCACCACCCTTTGAGTGAATAAACCTCTCCTCATTCAACCTTGAGGACCAGCAACTATTTATGGATTGTGTCGTTTAGTCCCAGCCTCCGCATTGGCAAACCTTCGAAGAATTCTGAATATTTCAATGTCTATTTCACTTTAGAGATGCAGCCCGGAAACAGGCCCTTCGGCCCACCGAGCCCACACCCACCTCACCTTGTACACAGACACTAGGTATGGGCAAAGAGATCTTTCACGAGGGACTCACCATTCCCTGAACCTGTTTGGGGTATTTTCACAGCACTCCCTCTACAGAGCCACAGAGTGGTACAGTGTGGAAACAGGCCCTTCGGCCCAACTTGCCCACACCGGCCAACATGTCCCAGCTACACCAGTCCCACCTGCCCGTGTTTGGTCCATATCCCTCCAAACCTGTCCCATCCATGTACCTGTCCAATTGTTTCTTAAATGTTGGGATAGTCCCTGCCTCAACTACCTCCTCTGGCAGTCTCTTCAGTCTGAAGAAGGGTTTCGACCCGAAACGTTGCCCTATTCCTTCACTCCATAGATGCTGCTGCACCCGCTGAGTTTCTCCAGCACTTTTGTCTACCATCCTCTGGCAGCTTGTTCCATACACCCACCACCCTTCGTGTGAGGATGTATTGAGGTTGGGTAGCTCCTTGTTAACCAGCACAGACTCAATGAGATGAATGTGCCATAACTTTACCATGTTTCATCACACCACTAATCATAGAATCATTCCAGCACAGAAACAGGCCCTTCGGCCTTTTCACCCATGCTAACCAAGATGGCCCAACTAAGCCAGTTCATTTGTCCGTGTTTCCTTTAGTTTAGAGGCACGGCGCGGAAGGAGACCCTTCGGCCCACGAGTCCACACTGACCAGCGATCAGTTAATTGGCTTCTGTACATTGTCCCCAGCGTGTGGGATTTACAGAAACCAATTACCCTACAAGCCTGCACGTGCTTGGGAAGTGGGAAGAAGCCGGAGCACCAGAGAAATCCCACACCGTGACAGGGAGAGGGTGCAAACTCCGCACAGACAGCACCCGAGGACAGGATCGAAGCAAAGTCTCTGGCGCTGCCCCATATTGATAGTTAATACTGAGAATACAAAAGTCAAAACATTATCTCAGCGACTCAGCGGGGACAGGCAGCAGCTCTGGAGAGAAGGGATGGGTGACGTTTCTGGGTTCGAGACCCTTCTTTGTCTGAAGATGGATTTCGACCCGAAACGTCACCCATTCCTTCTCTCAAGAGACGCTGCCTATTTCCTTCATAGAAAATGGACGCAGGAGGAGGCCATTCGACCCTACGAGCCAGCACTGCCATTCATCGTGGTCCCGCTGCCTGTCCACTTTTTAGTGTCTACCTTCGATTTAAACCAGCCGGTGCAGTTTCCTTACTGTATTTTGCATCAACAGTTTGGGGTTGTTGTGTAGCTGCAGTGTGTGGCTCTAACCACCGGGTGGTGACGGCGCTCCAGGTTGGGGAGGGTTTTCCTTCCAAAGTGTCAGTGGGAAGTTGGTGCGGGGACAAAACGGGAATGGCCGTAACACCGTCCACTGGACGAGTGCCAGCCTCGTGGAGCTCGGGGCCAATAACACATCCGTCCACATCTGAGACTCCCCCGTACAAACTCTGCTGATTTGAAATGCACTTTATTTTTTTCTGAACTTTCTGTCTCGCACATTGGCGCAACATAAATCTCAAGCATTCAGCTGCAAAATCAAACGGCAGGGATCTTTTAAAACAAGGAGCTGGTATTCCGATGGCCCCAAATCAAAGATGGGGCCTGCGCCAGGTTGGCTAGTCGCGCATTGGGCATCACTGTGGCCCAGCGGTGGAGTCGCTGCCTCACAGCGCCAGAGACCCGGGTTCAATCCTGACTATGGGTGCTGTCTGTACGGAGCCTGCACGTTCTCCCCATGGCTGCGTGGGATTTCTCCGGGTGCTCCGGTTTCCTCCCACACTCCAAAGACGTGCAGGTTTGTAGGTTAATGTGCTTCTGTAAATTGTGCCCTGGTTGTGTGGGATAGAACTAGTGCACGCTGATGTGTAGGAAGGAACTGCAGATGCTGGTTTACAGCAAAGATAAACACAAAATGCTGGAGTAACTCAGCGGGGCAGGCAGCATCTCTGGAGGGAAGGAATGGGTGACGTTTCGGGTCGAGTCGACCCATTTCTCTCTATCCAGTGATGCTGTCTGTCCCGCTAGGGTAAAAAGGAACATTGGCCATAAGACCCACAGATGGAGGAGGCCATTCAGCCCATCATATCTGCTGCTTGATTCTATCAGATTGGCAGCTGATCGGGAACCCAGCTCGGATTCTGCACCTTTGTTGCAGATCTTTCGATCAAACCTCCAGTTTATCTCAGGCGGGGAAGCTGCCTTCTGTCATAGAAAGTTCCAGATTTCCACCCCTCTGAAGATGTGCTTCCTGATTTCACTCTTTAAAAAAAAAAGAGCTGGCTCTGACGTTAGGGTCACAGGGGAAGTTTAATTAGTGCATCACATCAAAGTCACGATTAGATCACCCATCCAAACGTCTAGAGCGGCAGGCAACGTGCTCTTTCAATTTAACTCTCGCATCCCCAGGATATTCTGCCCAGTCTTGCACCCCTCCCCATCCCACAACACTTCCCCAAGTCAGAGGCTCACAGACCCTCTGGGCGGTGGGGGGGTGAAGTATGAGCACAGTTCCACTCCATTGAGGAGGAACCTCCCCAGTCTAGATTCCCCTCTACTCCTGGACAACGCCCATCACTTAGTCAGAGTCATAGAGCTAGAAACAGGCCCTTCGGCCCAACTTGTCCCATCTACACCTGTCCCACCTGCCTGTGTTTGGCCCATATCCCTCTAAAGCAGTCCTATCCATCTACACGTCTAAATGTTTCTTAAACATTGTGATAATATACCTGCTCAACCACCTCATCTTGCAGCTTGTTCCATGCCCCTGTCGCTCTTTGCGTGAAATAGTTACCCCTCAATTTCCTATTAATTCCCACCCCCCCCCCCCTCAACTTAAACGTATGTCCTGTGGTCCTCGATTCCCCTACTCTGGGCAAGAGACTCTGTGCGTTTACCCGATCTATTCCTCTCTTGATTTTGATCATCATCGTTGAAAACATTATCGACGCAGTGGTGCTGGTTTCCGACGGGAACGGTGACGGACGCACCACACATCTGTGTCCTCCAGTTCCTGCGGACGTCCGCCTCCGGAGGTGTACGATGTTGGTGTGTGTGCGTGCTTTATCCTCATGCCTTACAATGCCGTGTTCGACAGTGATCGCAACTTCTACTGAAGTGTGGACGGCCGTTGGCTCGCTAGAAGCTCATCCGCCCTTTGACAGGCCTTGTTTTTGGTCCTGCTGGGGGTCCACAGCCCCCTCCTCACCTGGCAAACCAGGTGGGGGAGACGGTTTAGTCACCTACTGTCCGACCATGGAGCAGGGAGCACGGGATTACATGGGAGCCGTGGCGGGGGGGAGCTCGACAAGGTGATTTTGTACACCTCTATAAGATCACCTCTCATCTTCCTGCGCTCCAAAGAATAAAGTCCTAACCTGCTCAACCCCTCACTGTAGTTCAGGCCCTCGAGTCTAGCATTGGCTTTGCCTCCTATTTATTACAGGCCCACTTGCTGATAGTGACCCATGCGGACAGCCTCGTAAATCTCTTAGGAGACACAAAAGATTGCAGATGCTCCCCGCAGCTCCACCCTCGCCACCATCCTGGGTCCCAAACAGCCCTTCCCGCTGAGGCGGTGATTCACATCGGGCAGCTCGGTGGCGCGGGGGTAGAGTTGCTCCCCGACTGCTCCAGGGACCCGGGCTCGATCCTGACGACGGGTGCTGTCCGGGCGTTCTCCCCGTGACCCGAGAGGGTTTTCCCCGGATGCTCCGGTTTCCCCCCCACACTCCAAAGACGTGCGGGTTTGTAGGTTAATGAGCTTCTGGAAATTGTCCCTGGTATGTGCGGGATGGTATTCCTGAGCGGGGATCGCTGGTCGGTGCGGACTCGATGGGCCGAAGGGTTTGTTTCGGTGCTGTAGCTCGAAACTCAAATAAATTAAATAAACACTTGATTCCAGAGCTGGGCTCACCCATTTACTGCATTATCAAAGGAACTTGGAGAATGCCTTTGCCTGCATGTGCCAATCTGCAAAGCTCTTATTAAACATCAGAGTTTTGACTCTTGGGCTAAGTCTGATTTTTAGCTGCGGTGTAATCAGCCACAAATTAAAACACATGAAGAGGGAAGAAGCTGTGTATTAGCAATCACTTCCTTTTCACCTGCCCAAAACTAAACTCCCCAGCATCTTTAAATTGGCAGGGATGTGTTGAAAAAATGTCTGCGTCTGACATGTGTGGGTGGAGGTGGATTAGGCAGAGAGGGAGGAAGGAGGCAGAGAACAGACAAGGCTGCTGCAGGCTGCAACACCCAGGCACCGAGTCGTGACCTTCAGGTGCCGAGTGTGGGCGGCAGCTCGCGTACACAGCTGGATCCGGGCCGCGCGAGCACAGCTGGATACGGGGCACACACACAGCTGGAACTGGACCTTCCCCACGTGCAGCTGGATCCGGGCCGCGCAAGCACAGCTGGATCCGGAATCTGGTGCGCGCACAGCTGGATCCGGGCCGCGCGAGCACAGCTGGATCTGGAATCTGGTGCGCGCACAGCTGGATCCGGGGCTCGCGCACAGCTGGATCCGGGGCGCGCGAGCACAGGTGGATCTTGAACTGCCCTCCCCCCCCCCCCCCCCCCCCCCCCACCACTAGACCTCCTCCACTGTCAGGATGAGGCCCAACACAAATTGGAGGAACCGCACCTCATATTTCACTCGGGCAGCTTACACCCCAGTGGTATGGACGTCGACTTCTCGAACCTCAAGTAACCCTTGCATTCCCTCCCTCTCTCTCTCCATCACTCCCCCACCCTAGTCGTGGCACCAGCTTCACTGTTTGTATCCACTCGTTATCACCTTCTCCACAGCCAACAATGCACCATTGTGGGCTCCACCTTTCCGTGATCATCGTGGCTGCCTTTTGATTTGTTCTTTTAATACCTTTCATTCATTTGTTCTTTGCACCTTTCCATCCCTCCAGTTTCCTCTCCCCCCGACTCTCAGTCTGGAACGTCGCCTAGTCCTTCCCTCCAGAGACGCTGCCTGACCCGCTGAGTAACTCCAGCACTCTGCCTATCATCGTTGCTCCGTGGTGCCGCCTGCTGGCGGGTGCCGGGACCTGCATTGCCCGCTGCTCCCAATACAGACAGAGGCAGCGTGTGCTAGGTAGGCAGCTAGTGCCAGCCCGTTAACATGAGCTCTGTTTCCCAGCCTCTCTCCACGGCCCTGCGCGTACACCTCCTATCTATCCATTTCTTGTTCTGCTGAAGTCCCGCAAAACCTCCCCTCCAGGCTCCAGCTCACAGCAACCAGGAAATATTTTCTCCTTCCATCCCCCCCCCCCCCCCCCCCCACCGTGTGCATCTCCCATGGATTTGCTTCAATGCATCCCACAGTCACTGCCCCTCCAGCCAGCGTGAACCGTTTCCCCTCAGGGCTCCACTGTAAACCTTCAGATTCGGAATATGAAGCTCCATTAAGCTGGAATACACCGAAGATAGACACCAAATGCTGGAGTAACTCAGCAGGACAGGCAGCATCTCTGGATAGAGAGGAATGGGTCGACTCTCCCGTCTCCCCTGTGAGGAGACTATTCCCACCCCGGGCTGCTTCGTGCATTCCAAGATTTGGGAGCCGTTGATGTGGTTTGCGGTTCGACTTTGTCTGCAAGGAGAGTTATCCCCAAGTCTCGGCAAGGATGTCGGAGCCAGTCCCACCAAGAGCCCAGGGATCAGTCGACCCGATGGGGCAAAAAAAAAAACAACACAGTGCCGGAGGAACTCAGCGGGTCAGGCAGCATCTGTGGAGGGAATGGACAGGCGACGTTTTGGCTCGGGACCCTCCTTCAGACAACCGCTTTGTTCCTTGTGTCCAAGATTCCGGCATCTGCAGTTCCTGTGTTGCCCATTTCCACCTGGGTCGCAGCGGTAGAGTTGCTGCCTCACAGCGCCAGAGACCCAGCTTCAATCCTGACTACAGGTGCTATCTGTACGGAGTTTGCACGTTCTCCCTGTGACCACGTGGGTTTTCTCCGGTTGCTCCGGTTTCCTCCCACATTCCAAAGATGTGCAGGTTTATAGGGTAAATGGCTTTGGTAAGAATTGTAAATTGTCCCGAGTGTGTAGGGTAGTGTTAGTGTTGGTTGGCATGGCCTTGATGGGCCAAAGGGCCTGTG
The DNA here is from genome assembly GCA_035221665.1 of Okamejei kenojei. Lineage (NCBI taxonomy): Eukaryota > Metazoa > Chordata > Chondrichthyes > Rajiformes > Rajidae > Okamejei > Okamejei kenojei. The sequence continues at coordinate 31,699,294 of CM069158.1, read as the reverse complement.
TCCACGCTGTATCTCTAAACTTAACTAAACTCGACAGACTTTAGTTGCCCGCCTCACTGAGTTGCTCCAGCACTTTGTGTTTCCCTCAAACATCCAGCATCTGCAGCTCCTTGTGTCTCCGGCCTACCTGACTGGTTGTGTTCGGTCTGGCCTGGCTCCACCGGTGACGTCACAGGCTCTACCTCTTCAGCGGCTGCTCCTGCTCCAGAGAGAAGGCAGAATCAGGGACCAGAACTCACCTGGCTACAGTCAGAGAGTGATACAGCGTGGAAACAGGCCCTTCAGCCCACGCCCACCAGCATGCCCCATCTACCCTAGTCCCACCTGCCTGCATTTGGCCCTTATCCCTCTAAACCTGTCCTATCCTTGTACCTGCCTCAATGTTTCTTCAATGTTGCGATCGTCTCTGCCTTAAGGGCCTGCCCCACTGTACGAGTTAATTCACGAGCTCTCCTGAGTTTAAAAAGAAATCAAACTCGTGGTAAGCACGTAGAATGTACGTAGCGGGTACGTCGGAGCTCGGGGCACGTCTTAGTGGCTCGTAACGCTAACGGCAGGTACTCGGGAAACACGGTAAGCTCGTGAAGACTCGTGAAGATTTTTCAACATGTTGAAAAATGTCCACGAGAACCCCGAGCACCTACGAGCGGCTATTACCGTAATTCTCCGAGTTCGAATCAGGGGAAACTCGGGAGAACTCTTGAATCACTCGTACAGTGGGACAGCCCCTTTAACTCCCTCCCCCGGCAGCTTGTTCCATACACCCATCACCCTTTGTGTGAAAACAATATCCCTCAGCTATTAAATATTTCCCTCTTCAACTTAAACCGATGCCCCCTGGTTCTTGATTCACCTATGCCGGGCTAGAGACTCTGTCCGTCTACCCAATCTATCCCTCTCACGATTTTGTACACTTCCATACGATCACCCCTCATCCTCCTGTGCTCCAAAGGAATCGAGTCCTAGCCTGCTCAACCTCTCCCTGTAGCTCAGGCCCACTGGTCCTGGCAACATCCTCGTAAATCTTCTCCGCACCCTTTCCAGTTGACATCTTTCCTAGGGGGGAGGAACTCTCGCCCCAAAACCAGGATCGAACGCTTTCTCCCAAATAATATTCACTCTAATGTGCCACAAGAGAGAGAGAGAGAGAGAGAGAGAGAGAGAGAGAGAGAGAGAGAGAGAGAGAGAGAGAGAGAGAGAGAGAGAGAGAGAGAGAGAGAGAGAGAGAGAAGAGTGAGAGAGAGAGAGAGAGACGAGAGCAGAGAGATGAGAGAGAGAGAGAGAGAGAGGCAGATTGATGCAGAGATATCCAAATGCCCAAACTAGAGATGGAGAAACAGAGGATATGAGGAGGAGGCGAAAAGGTGAAGAGTGATTGTGCCTGCGAGCAAGGGTGAAGAGTTAGATCTCCAAGCCTTGGAAGAAGACTTTGGTGAGGCCACATCCAGGTCAGTGTGAAGTGCACATTTTGGGCAAGACCCTCACCGTGAATGGCAGAGCTCTGGGGAATGTTACAGAGCAGAGGGATCTAGGAGTGCAGCAGCTGCACGGTTCCTTGATAGTGGACTCACGGGTACATAGAGTGGTCAAGAAAGGTTTTGACACATTGATCTTCATCAGTCAAAAGTATTGAGTATAGAAGTTGGGAGGTCATGTTGCAATTATACAAGACATTCTATGGCAGAAGTACAAGCCATCGGTTGGGCCACATTTGGAGTACAGTTCAGTTAATCATTAAGTTGGAAATAATGCAGAGAAGATGGACAAGGTTTTTGCTAGGACTCGAGGGACTGAGCTATAGGGAGAGTTGTTGGGCAGGCTGGGACTTTATACCTTGGAACACAGGAGGCTGAGGGGTAACCTTAACGCTGTAAAAAAAACATGAGGGGAATAGATAGGGCGAATGCACCAAGTCTTTTATCAAGGGTAGGGAAATCAAGATCCAAGGATTAAGGTGCGAGGAGCTAGATAGGGGGGACACGAAATGCGGGTCAGGCAGCATCTCTGGAGAAAAGGAACAGGTGACGTTTCGGTCGAGACCCTTCACCAGACTGGTGACGCATCGGCTCAAGACCCCTCATCAGACTCAACGGTTTGAACCAGCATCTGCAGTTATTTCTTACACAAACTATTCAGGTAGAGTGATACAGCATGGATACAGGCCCTTTGGCCCAACTTGTCCACACCGGCCAACATGTCCCAGCTACACTAGTCCCACCTGCCTGCCCTTGGTCCATATCCCTCCAAACTTGTCCTATCCATGTACCTGTCTAACTGTGTCTTAAACGTTGGGATAATCCCAGCCTCAACTACCTCCTCTGGCAGCTTGTTCCATACACCCACCACCCTTTGTGTGAAAATGTCACCCCTCAGATTCCCATTAAATCTTTTCCCCTTCACCTTGAGCCGATGTCCTCTGGTCCTCGATTCCCCTACTCTGGGCTAGAGACTCTGTGCATCTACCCGATCTATTCATCTCATGGTGTCAGGGGTTGTGGAGAAAAGGCAGGAGAATGGGGTTGAGAAGGAAGATAGATCAGCCACGATTGAATGGCGGAGTAGACTTGATGGGGCGAATGGCCTAATTCTGCTCCTATCACTTATGGCAGGCATCCATCCCATCCTATGCGCTTGCCCTGAATGGTCTGGGCCCAGCGTTCTAGAAGGGGAGGAAGAACCTTCGTCTGACGGTCACCTTTGCCCCTTCTGCTTTGGGCCACAGTGAGTAGATGCCACCATGCAGTCCGTGCCCAGTGGTGCTGGAGTAGGGAGGATCTCACCTGTTGGACACTGTGACGTGGGGACCTGGTCGATGCGCGTGTTGTTGCGACAGGCCGCCACCTCCATCTGGCACTGGTTCTGGTACAGGACCCCGTCCGAGCCGCACACTGGCATGCCGTCAAAGCCGCAGTCACGGTAGCAGGCACACAGCTCGTACCGCTCTTCCTCCAGGCAGTCGTACACGTTCTTACAGGTGGACGGCTGCACAAACCCTGCAGAGAGCAAAACAAGACCCTCGTAAAACCTGGCCCAACCCTTGTCCACTCTGCAGGGGCCAGCTCTCAGGTGGGCACAGTAGCGCTGGTTACCCCACTGTGCCAGCGACCCCCGGGTTCGATCCTAACCTCGGGTGCCGTCTGTGTGTGGAGTTTGCCCGTTCCCCACGTGACTGCGCGCGTTTCCTCTGGGCGCTCCGGTTTCCTCCCACATCCTAAAGACATGCGGGTTGGCAGGTTAATTGGCCCTCTGTAAATCGCCCCTAGTGTGCAGGGAGTGGATGAGAAAGTGGGATAACAAAGTGAATGGGCGACCGACGGTTAGCACGGATCAATGGTCAGCGCAGACTTGGCGGGCCGAAGGGCCGGATTCCATGCTGTCACTAAACAAAACTCTTACCTCCGATCACCAGGGGGCAACAGTCCAACAACAACTCCATATTTATATAGTTTCCTAAATGTAATATATCCCAAAGTGCTTTGTTAGAGCCAACAAAAGCTACACTGAAGGAAAGAGAGAGAGAGAGAGAGAGAAGGTTGTTCTTATGGGAGCCCTTAAACCAAGAGAGAAAGGTGGGGGAGGAATGCTCAGGGAAGGAATTGCTAATCTTATGGTCCAGAGCTATAGGCCCAGCCAACAATAGACAATTAGGGATGATCAAAAGATTGGAGGAGCAGAGTGCTGTCAGATACAGGATTAGGGGAGAGTGAGACCACGATGGATCTGAAAACAAGGATGAGTGTTTCAACACTGAGGCATGGTTTGAAGCAATGGCCAAGCAAACACACCAACGCCTCTACATTCTGAGAAGGCTTAGGAGGTTCGGCATGCCCCCAACATCCTTTGCCAACGTCTACACATTTTGTCGGGATGCATCACAGGCACGGTTCGAGAACAGCTCCATCCAAGACCGCGACAAATTGCAGAGTTGTGGACGCAGCCCAGTCCATCTCGCGAGCCAACCTCCCTTCCATTGGCTCCATCTACACCTCACGCTGCCTCGGCAAGGCCAGCAGCATCAACAAGGACCAGTCTCACCCCCGGTCACTCCCTCTTCTGCCCGCTCCCATCAGGCAAGAGGTACAGAAGTGTGAAAACGCACACCTCCAGATTCGGGGACAGTTTCTTCCCGGCTGGTATCAGGCGACTGAACCATCCTACCACCAACTAGAGAGCGGTCCTGACCTCCCATCCACCTCATTGGAGACCCTCGGAATATCCACAAATATCCCCCCGGGCTTCTTTCTCCCTGCCGTCACCAGCGAGTGCTCGCTAAGGGGACGTTTGTGGACTCTCCCCGAGTCCTTATCCACGCAGTGGCTTCAGTCTCCACAGAGGCTAAATGACACCCCTCTCTTGACCCCCTTCAATGTTCTCAATTAATTGGAATTTGCTGGAATTTATGTTGCACTACACGTTATTCCCTTTGTCCTGCGTCTGTACACTGCGGACGGCCTGTAACCGTGTACAGTCTTTCCGCTGACTGGATAAAGTGCAACACAAAACGCATGTCACTGTACCTCGGCACACAGGAACATAAACCAAACGGGTGGATATGAAAGATGCTATAATTCAGTCTAGCGTCTTGACTATTATTACTCTTTCACTCAACACCTCCAAACTCGGATCGTCAATTGTCAGAAGTTGTTTGCAAATTGGCTGCCTGGTTCTCTACATTCCAACATTGGAGGTAACTGGATCACTCACTGGCTGTAAAGGGCTTCAGGACATCTAAGGAAGTGAAAAGTGTTATAAAGGTGCTAGATCATTTTAATAGAATTTGAGCCCTATTTGGGCAAAGCGCTCTGTTAAATTTAACCCTTAATTTAACTCCAACATCATTCCGCTGGCTGTGCTTTTCAGACCGAATCCTTTTCAAACCAAATCTGTGCCTGCGCAGTGCAGTGATTGTGGGCAGATCCTTAACGATATTAGTTTTGGAACAGTGATCGAAACAAAGTGTTGGAGTAACCCAGTGGGTCAGGCAGCATCTGTGGGGGGAAAAGGATGGGTGATGTTTCGGGCCGGGACCCTTCTTCAGACTGATAGTAGAGGGTGGGTTAGGGGGGGGGGGGGGGGGGGGTGGGGGAGGTGAAGAGCAGGAGACGAGAAAAGACCAGGAACAATCAGGGCCAGCCACAAATGGTCCTGGACTTTTCTCAGCCCCCTGCTCTTAACCTCCCTGTCCCTCCCACCCTCCCCACCACCCACTAAATAATTTCAGTCTGGAGAAGGGTCCCAACACAAAACTTCACCCTTCCATTTTCTCCACAGGTGCTGCCAGACCCACTGAGTTGCTCAGTATTTTCGTGTCGTTCTTTGGTGCAAACTAGCAACTGCAGTTCTTTCTTTCTACATTTCTTGGTTTAGTTTAGTCTGGTGTCACGTGTACCGAGGTACAGTGGAAAAACGTTTTGTTCCGTGCTGTCCAGTCAGTGGAAAGTCTATAAAAGTCTATGCCATTCACGACTACAATGGAGCCATCCACAGTGTACAGATGCAGGATAAAGGGAGACACGTTTAGTGCACGATCTCCTGAACAGTAGTTGCTGGGGAATTCCTTCACAATTTTAATTGAAAAAACACAATTTGATAATAATTGAGAACATTGAAGGGATTCAAGAGAGGGAGTACAGAGAAGGTTCACCAGACGGATTCCTGGGATGGCAGGACTTTCATATGAAGAAAGACTGGATAGACTCGGCTTGTACTCGCTAGAATTTAGAAGATTGAGGGGGGATCTTATAGAAAATTACAAAATTCTTAAGGGGTTGGACAGGCTAGATGCAGGAAGATTGTTCCTGATGTTGGGGAAGTCCAGAACAAGGGGCCACAGTTTCAGGATAAAGGGGAAGTCTTTTACGACCGAGATGAGAAAAAAAAAATTTCACACAGAGAGTGGTGAATCTGTGGAATTCCCTGCCACAGAAGGTAGTTGAGGCCAGTTCATTGGCTATATTTAAGGGAGTTAGATGTGGCCCTTGTGGCTAAAGGGATCAGGGGGTATGGAGAGAAGGCAGGTACAGGATACGGAGTTGGATGATCAGCCATGATCATATTGAATGGCGGTGCAGGCTCAAAGGGCCGAATGGCCTACTCCTGCACCTATTTTCTATGTTTCTAGGTGTCATTCAGAGACTGAAGCCACTGCTGAGGGGCAGCGCGTGGATAAGGACTTGCAGAGAGACCGTAAACATCCTAGCGAGCACTCACAGGTGACGGCAGGGGGAAAGAAGCGCGGGGAATATTTGTGGATCATTCTATTACGAGTGGTGTGGTTACCCTGGCGACAGTGACTGCTGGATTGTGCCCAAGGGGTGTTTTCCAAAGCAACCAAAATGTCTCGGTTACATCATTGGGGCAGCTGCGGTGCCCAACACCTCTCCACAGTGACAGCACGCCTCGGCAGCCGAGAGGCGAGGGTGTTTTATTGTCATATGTCCCCAATAGAACAATGACATTCCGACTTGCAAGTGCACGACAGATATGCAAGCATCGTAGTATGTAAAACCCACAACACACAACAACAAAAGGTTAGCATAGTAAAAAAATTATATATATAGATATATATATATATATTGAACTTTTAAAAAAATTAATGTGGGTTTGTGTGTGTAATAAGAACATCTGCATGTAAGAATTTGATTGACACCAAGCCTCTACTTTGAGGGAGTTCGGCATATCCCCAACACCTCTCACCAACGTCTAGACATTTTATCGGATGCATCACGGCATTGGTTTGCAAACACCTCCATCCAAGACCGCAAGAAATTGCAGAGTTGTGGACGCAGCCCCGTCCATCACGCAAACCAACCTCCCTTCCATTGACTCCATCTACACCTCACGCTGCCTCGGCAAGGCCAGCAGCCTCGTCAAGGACCAGTCTCCCCACCCCGGTCACTCCCTCTTCTCCTCGCTCTCATCAGGCAAAGGTTTGAAAACGCACACCTCCCCTAGGCTTGTATTCACTCGAGTTTAGAAGGATGAGGGGGGATCTTATGAAACATATAAATTTATAAAAGGACTGGACAAGCTAGATGCAGGAAAAATGTTCCCAATGTTGGGCGAGTCCAGAACCAGGGGCCACAGTCTTAGAATAAAGGGGAGGCCATTTAAGACTGAGGTGAGAAAAAACTTTTTCACCCAGAGAGTTGTGAATTTATGGAATTCCCTGCCACAGAGGGCAGTGGAGGCCAAGTCACTGGATGGATTTAAGAGAGAGTTGGATAGAGCTCTAGGGGCTAGTGGAGTCAAGGGATATGGGGAGAAGGCAGGCACGGGTTATTGATATGGGACGATCAGCCATGATCACAATGAATGGCGGTGCTGGCTCGAAGGGCCGAATGGCCTCCTCCTGCACCTATTTTCTATGTTTCTATGTTCAGGGACAGCTTCCTCCCAGCTGTTATCAAGTAACTGAACCATCCTATCACCAGCTAGAGAGCAGTCCTGACCTTCCCTTCTCCCTCATTGTAGATCTTTGAACCGGATTTTATCGTGCACTAAATGTTATTCCCTTTATCCCCTTACTGTGCACTGTGGGAAGTTTGATTGTAATCATGTGTGGTCTTTCACTGACTGGATAGCTCTTCACTGTACCTCAGTACACATGACAATAAACAAAACTAAACTAAAATTAAACTTTCATTTAGTTTTCATGTAGATTATTTTAGAGACAGCTTGGAAACAGGCCCTTCTGCCCACCGAGTCCGTACTGACCAGTGATGCCCATACACTGGCACTATCCCACACTGGGGACAATCTCCAATCATTACTGAAGCCACTTAACCTACAAACCCGCACGTCTTTCGAGTGTGGGAGGAAACCGGAGCACCCGGGGGGGAAAAACACACGCGGTTACGGGGAGAACGTACAAACTCCGTACAGACAGCACCCGCAGTCAGGATGGAACCGGGGTCTCTGGCGCTGTGAGGCAGCAACTCTACCGCTGCGCCACCGAGCCACATTAACTATTTTCAAACACCTCTGATCCTTTCCTCCAGTGCTTTTGTTTAGAAGACTGGAAGGTAGTGAGTATTTGCCATGCATTCGAGATAGTTTTTTGTCAATAATAGGTTTCTGAACCAACAAGAGGGCAGATCATTTCCAATTAAATAATCAGTTTAAAAAAAAGTCAGATTTAACTAGTAACCTGATGGTGCATGAGCATTTATCTAACACAATAGAGTTGAATGTAGTCTTTGAAACGGGGACACATGTAACAGGGAGGCACGGTGGCGCAGCGGTAGAGCTACTGCCTCACAGCGCCAGAGATCCAGGTTCGATCCTGACTACGGGTGCTGTCTGTATGGAGTTTGTACGTTCACGCTGTGACCTGCGCGGGTTTTCTCCGAGATCTTCGGCTTCCTACCACACTCCAAAGACATACAGGTTTGTTGGTTGATTGGCTTGGTATATTAAAAAAAAAAGAAATAAATTGGCCCTTGTGTGTGTGTGTGTGTGTGGGGTAGTGTTAATGTGCGGGGATCAATGGTCGGTGCGGACTAGGTGGGCCGAAGGTCCTGTTTCCGCGCTGCATCTCTAAACTACACTAAACTAAGTTGTTATGTTTTCACATTTGGTTCTGGCTGATACTCCAGGAAAGCCGGGCAAAGCATGGTTAAAATGACGGGGGATCATGTCAAGTATTTGACAAACTTGTGGAGAAGCCTCACCTGCCAAAACAAAATTACCTTGGTAGACTAAAAAGGTGAGAGGTAACATGAAATTAAAATCAATACCAGACCAAAAAAAATTACAAACTAGAACAGATCCTGGCAACTGGGAGGAACAAAATACATTTGTTTTAAAGGATGGCACCTCCACATAATCATAGAAACACCGAGCAGACGAAGAGGCCCTTCGGCCCACAATGTCCATTCTCCACGTGACCGCGTGGGTTTTCTCCGGGTGCTCAGGCTTCCTCCCACTTTCCAAAGACGTGCGGGTTTGTCGGTTAATTGGCTTTGGTTAAAAAAAATTGTCCTTGGTGTGTAGGGCAGTGTAGGTGCACGGGGATCGCTGGTGGGCGCGGGCTGGGTGGGCGTTAAACTAAACTAAAACCCCTGACCCACTGTACGAGTTCATTCCAAGAGCTCTCCCGAGTTTAAAAAAAAATCAAACTCGTGGTAAGCACGGAGAATGAACGTAGCGGGTATGTCGGAGCTCTGGGACGTCTCATAGCGGCTCGATCCGCTAACGGCAGGTACTCGGGAAGACTCGCTAACGGCAGGTAAGCACGGGAAGACCCGTGAAGATTTTTCAACATGTTGAAAAATATCCACGAGAGACCCGAGTACTGACGAGTGGCCATTACCGTAAATCTCCGAGCTCTAGGGGCTAGCGGAGTCAAGGGATATGGGGAGAAGGCAGGCACGGGTTATTGATAGCGGACGATCAGCCATGATCACAGTGAATGGCGGTGCTGGCTCGAAGGGCCGAATGGCCTCCTCCTGCACCTATTTTCTATGTTTCTATGTTCAAATCAGGGCAAACTCGGGAGAACTCTTGGAATGAACTCGTACCGTGGGACAGGGGTTTAAGGGTGATCCATATCCCACCATTCCCCGCATATCCATGCGCCCATCTAAAAGCCTCTTAAACGTCACTATCGTGTCTGCCTCCACCACCACTGGCAGCTCTTTCCAGACGTCCATCACTTTGTGCTAAAAACCTGTCCTGCACATCTCCTTTCACTTTGCTGCTCTCACCTTAAAGCCATGTATGGCCTCGTCATATTTTCTGCCCCCTAGGCAGAAGGTCCTGACTGTCCACCCTATGCATGACGCTCGTCATTTTATATACTTCTATCCTGTCTCCCCTCAACATCCGGCATTCCAGAGAAAACAATCCGAATCTGTCCAACCTCTCCTTGTGGCCAATACCCCGTAATCCAAACAACATTCTGGTAAACAGCATCGCGCCCGCCCAGAATAACACTGGGCAGGTCCACGACTCAAACCATTGACCCCATAGAGTCATACAGCGTGAGAACAGGCCTTTCGGCCCATCTTGCCCACCCTGACCAACATGCCCCATCTACACTAGTCCCACCTGTGTGCATTTGGCCCATATCCCTCTAAACCTATCCCATCCATGTACCTGTCCAAATGCTTTTTAAAGGTTACCATAGCACCTGCCACAAATACCTCCCCGGCAGCTCGTTCCATATACCTATCGCCCTTTGTGTGAAGAAAGTTGTCCTTCAGTTTCAATAGACAATAGACAATAGATGCAGGAGGAGGCCATTCGGCCCTTCGAGCCAGCACCGCCTTTCAATGCGATCATGGCTTATGATCCACAATCAGTACCCCGTTCCTGCCTTCTCCCCATATCCCCTGACTATGCTATCTTTAAGAGCCCTATCTAACTCTCTCTTGAAAGCATCCAGAGAAACGGCCTCCACCGCCCTCTGAGGCAGAAAATTCCACAAACTCACCACTCTCTGTGAGAAAAAGTGTTTCCTCATCTCCGTTCTAAAAAAGCTTACCCGTTATTCTTAAACTGTGGCCCCTGGTGCTGGACTCCCCCAACATCGAGAACATGTTTCCTACCTCTAGCGTGTCCAAATCCTTAATAATCTTACATGTTTCTATTAAATCTTTCCCCCTCACTTTGAACCCACGTCCTCTGGCTCGCGATCTGTGTAAAAGACTGTGCGTTGACCCTATCTATTCCTCTCCTGATTTAATACACCTGAAACTCATTGAGCAAATATAGCACGGCAACAGGCCATTCTCTAGCATGCGGACCGGACTTTGGACTTTTCCTTTTGTAAACGGCGCCAAAATATGGCGACGGGTGCAAGCATTTCACTGTGCAGTGCACACGTGACAATAGACTAACACTGAACCACTGAATCGAACCACTCAGCCCAACTTACCCAAGCCGACATTCTGGATTGGTGATAGCTGCTCACTGAAACAGCTGAGACCAGGATTTGAGGTACAGACATTTTGAATCTTTGCAGATCACTGCAAATATTGGGGTGTGGGAAACTAGCTACTGGTTACAGTACCCACAGAGGCATTATAAGTGTGTGTTTGGCTCACTTCTTAGGCCCACTTTAACATTTAATTGCGACTGTGCACAGGACCCTCCTAACGTATGCGACAACCAGAGAGCTAGATAGGGCTCTTACAAATAGCAGAGTCAGGGGATATGGGGAGAAGGCAGGAACGAGGTACTGATTGGGGATGATCAGCCACGATCACATTGAATGGCGGTGCTGGCTCGAAGGGCCGAATGGCCTACTCCTGCATCTATCGTCTACTGTCTATTGTCAGTGATGGTGATTGTACGTCAAGATACAGATACATCGTCACCTTCCCCTCAGCCAACAATGAACTATTCTACATTTCCGTGAGCAGCGTCTGCTTTGATCTGTCGTTTTCACACCTTACCCTTCCATATCCCCAGTTTCCATCTCAGTCTGAAGAAGGGTCTCGGCCCGAAACGTCACCCATTCCTTCTCCCCAGGGATGCTGCCTGTCCCGCTGAGTTACTCCAGCATTTTGAGGCTATCTTTGGCATTATAAGGGGCTATAGAGGCATTATAGGGCTTTATAGACACATTCTAGGGGTTTGTGGAAGTGACGGGAGATGGGAAGTGAGGGGGAAGGTGGGGGGGGGGGGGGGGGGGGGGGGCGAGGAAAGTTCCACGTTCCTGTGAGTTTTATGAGCTTGCTGCAGATGAAGGCTCCTTTCATTACTCAACAATGCCCCCGTTCTAATCAAAGGGAACAAAAGACGCTGCTGGCTAAAGCCAAGTGTCCAGCAGTATCTATACAACGTTGCACAGAACTGCGTTTCATTAGCTCCCAGTTGACAGCTATGAGGTAAGTTTAAAACAAGCCAGAATGCTGGAGTGGTGAGCAGACTGGGGCCATAAACTACCTGTAATGAGGAGGTCCTGCTTTGGCAAGCCTGCCTTGTAAATTAATACCTCAGCGAGCTCTGCCCTGGGGCAGTGACATGCTGAGGAAAGGCCCGGCTTGGCAGCTTGCCTCTGCGTCAGGAGACTGGCTGTAAATTGTCAACCGGGCTTGGAGGACAGGTCTCAACAGGAGGAGATCGACTCATTTACAATGATCTTCAAGCAACAACGCTGGGCGGGGAGTAAGGGGGACGGAGAGGGAGAGGGAGGCAGGGAGGCAGGGAGGGAGGGAGGGAGGGAGGGAGGAGTTGGGAAGAAATATATACAAACTTCCCTTGGGCTCAGCAGTAACTGGACTCAGTCATAGTTGCAACTACAGATCTTGGGCCTTTAGTCTTTGTTTAGAGATACAGCATGGAAACAGGCCCTTCGACCCACCGAGTCCGTGTCGGCCATCGATCCCCGCACACTAACACTATCCTGCACACATTAGGGTCATGTCCAATTCGACCGAGCCAATTAACCGACAAACCCGCACGTCTTTGAAACCGGAGATCGCGGAGAAATCCCTCGCAGGTCACGGGGAGAACGTACAAACTCCATGCAGACAGCACCCGTAGCCAGGATTGAACCCGGGTCTCTGGTGCTGCAACGCAGCAACTCTGCCGCTGCGCCACCGTGCCGGTCGGATCTGCATGGCCAGGATCCTGGGAAGGATCGGAGTTATTCGTTTGGTCTCCGTTCCTCAGCCACGCGTCGCTTCAGTTACTTGCGGCACAAAGCAATTATTAGAGGACGGAATCATTTAGAGTTTGGAGTTGAGTTTAGAGATACAGCGCGGAAACAGGCCCTTTCGTCCCACCGACGTCCGCGCCGGCCGGCGGCCAGCGGCCACCCGCACACCGGTTCAATCCTACACTCCCGGGACAATTTACAGAATCCACGTAACCGACAAACCTGCATGTCAATGGGATGTGGGAGGAAACTGGAGCACCCAGAGAAAACCCACGCAGTCACAGGGAGAATGTACAAACTCTGCACAGCCCGTACCCAAAGTCAGGATCGAACCTGGGCCTCTGGCGTTGGGAGAAGCAACTCGACCGCTGGGCCACGGAGAGAGCGCAAGTGACATTCAGCTCGCTGGCGGCATTCAGCATCTACATTCATGAACGCCACGTCTTCAACTGAAATGTCCCTTACAATATATCTTTCCATCTGCACTGAGGTAGATCTTTGTCCCCTTGTCAGTATTGATGGTGCGTGAGGTGACGGCTACAATGGGCTTTTGTGGCCAGCGGCAGCTCGGACTGTGTGTAGTAGTGCCACAACCTGGCGATTATTGCAAACAGACTCAATGGGCCGTTTCAATGCATGGGGCACTTCATCAGGGATTGCCTCTATTAATGGCAATAATCACACATGCAAAACATGTCTTTCACTGTAGCTGGGTACACGTGACACTAAAAGAACCAGTGAATCATCGAGGGTCATACTGCGATTATACCCTCTGGCCAATGGGGGGGTTGTTACTGTAATGAAAAGCTTACGTGGGAGAGTCTAGGACCAGAGGGCACAGCCTCAGAATAAAAGGACGTACCTTTCGAATGGAGATGAGGAGGAATTTCTGTAGCTAGAGGGTGGTAAATCTGTGGAATTCATTGCCACAGATGGCGGTGGAGGCCAAGTCATTGGGTATTTTTAAAGCAGAGATTGATAGCCTCCTGATTAGTATGGGCGTCAAGGGTTAGGGGGAGAAGGCAGGAGAACGCGGTTGAGAGGGAAAGGTAGATCAACCATGATCGAATGGCGGAGCCGACCCGATGGGCCGAATGGCCTAACTCTTCTCCTGTGTCAGTCATATGGTGCTATCCCAATATAAACAGACTTGATTCACAACGTCAGAAGGGCATTGCAAGTGGGGGGTAGGGGTTAGGCGACTAGGAGGAGATGTCAGTTCCTTCATAGAAACATAGAAACATAGAAAATAGGTGCAGGAGCAGGCCATTCGGCCCTTCGAGCCTGCACCGCCATTCAATATGATCATGGCTGATCATCCAACTCAGTATCCCGTACCTGCCTTCTCTCCATACCCCCTGATCCCTTTAGCCACAAGGGCCACATCTAACTTCCTCTTAAATATAGCCAATGAACTGGCCTCAACTACATTCTGTGGCAGAGAATTCCAAAGACTCACCACTCTCTGTGTGAAAAATGATTTTCTCATCTCGGTCCTACAAGACTTCCCCCTTATCCTTAAACTGTGACCCCATGTTCTGGACTTCCCCAACATCGGGAACAGTCTTCCTGCATCTAGCCTGTCCAACCCCTTAAGAATTTTGTAAGTTTCTATAAGATCCCCGCTCAAATCTATAAGATCCTCCCCCCCTTCAGTGAACTTTGCTTTCCCACTTGTCCCCGCCACCTCACCGCACTCCACCATGACACCTGGATGATCTTACCTCCTCAATGAAGTCGCTGCTCCGGCACTGATTGCCTGAGCGAGACAAGCGGGGAGCAGTAGCCACATTTCAGGAATGCGTTTGAAATTCCTGAAAGGTACTCTTTGCCCGAGGCACTTTGCACAGGTCCAGAGCCGCAGCCCTCCCTCCATTAGCTCTCCAAACATACCCAACAGTGAACAGCGGGAAAGGGAGATCAGCCATGATTGAATGGCCGAGTAGACTTGATGGGCCGAATGGCCTAATACTGCTCCTGGAACTTATGAGCTAAAGGCCTGAATGGAGTGGAGGTGGTGAGGATGTTTCCACCAGTGGGAGAGTCTAGGACCAGAGGCCATAGCCTCAGAATAAAAGGACGTACCTTTAGAAAGGAGCTGAGGAGGAATTTCTTTAGTCAGAGGGTGGTGAATCTGTGGAATTCATTACCACAGAAGCTGAGGAGGTCAAGTCAATGGATATTTTTAAGTTTGAAATTGATAGATTCTTAGTTAATAAGGATGACAGGGGTTATTGGGAGAAAGCAGGATAATGGGGTTGGGAGGGAAAGATACAGTGGCTTGCAAAAGTATTCATACCCCTTGAACTTTTCCACATTCTGTCATGTTACAACCACAAATGTAAATGTATTTTATTGGGATTCTATGTGATAGACCAACACAAGGTGGCGCATAATTGTGAAGTGGAAGGAAAATGATACATGGTTTTCAAATTTTTTTACAAATAAAAAACTGAAAAGTGTGGCGTGCAAAAGTACTCAGCCCCCTTTACTCTGAAACCCCTAAATAAAATCCAGTGCAACCAATTGCCTTCAGAAGTCACCCTAATTAGTAAATAGACTCCACTTGTGTGTAATCCAATCTCAGTATAAATACAGCTGGTCTGTGAAGGCCTCAGAGGTTTGTTAGAGAACATTAGTGAACAAACAATGTCCCTTGGGCATCATGAAGCCCAAGGAACACACCAGACAGGCAGGGATAAAGTTGTGGATAGGTTTAAAGCAGGGTTAGGTTATAAAAAAAATTCCCAAGCTTTGAACATCTCACGGAGCACTGTTCAATCCATCATCCGAAAATGGAAAGAGTATGGCACAACTGCAAACCTACCAAGACATGGCCGTCCACCTAAACTGACAGGCCGGGCAAGGAGAGTAGTGATCAGAGAAGCAGCCAAGAGGCCCATGGTCACTCTGGAGGAGGTGCAGAGATCCACAGCTCAGGTGGGAGAATCTGTCCACAGGACAACTATTAGTCGTGCACTCCACAAATTGGGCCTTTATGGTAAGAGTGGCAAGAAGAAAGCCTTGGTTAAAACAAAGCCATAAGAAGTCCCGTTTGCAGTTTGCCACAAGCCATGTGGAGGAAGGTGCTCTAGTCTGATGAGACCAAAATTGAGGTTTTTGGCCTAAATGCAAAATGCTATGTGTGGCGGAAAACTAACACTGCACATCACCCTGAACACAACATCCCCACTGTGAAACGTGGTGGTGGCAGCATCATGCTGTGGGGATGCTTTTCTTCAGCAGGGATAGGGAAGCTGGTCAGAGTTGATGGGAAGATGGTGGAGCCAAATACAGGGCAATCTTGGAAGAAAACCTGTTAGAGTCTGCAAAAGACTTGAGACTGGGGCGGAGGTTCACCTTCCAGCAGGACAACGACCCTAAACATACAATGGAATAGTTTAGATCAAAGCATATTCATGTGTTAGAATGGCCCAGTCAATGTCCAGACCTAAATCTAATTGAGAATCTCTGGCAAGACTTGAAAATTGCTGTTCACAGACGCTCTCCATCCAATCTGACTGAGCTTGAGCTATTTTGCAAAGAAGAATGGGCAAAATGTCAGTCTCTAGATGTGCAAAGCTGGTAGAGACATACCTGAAAAGACTTGCAGCTGTAATTGCAGCGAAAGGTGGTTCTACAAAGTATTGACTCACCGGGGCTGAATATTTTTGCATGCCACACTTTTCAGTTTTTTATTTGTAATAAAATTTGGAAACCATGTATCATTTTCCTTCCACTTCACAATTATGCACCACTTTGTGTTGGTCTATCACATAAAATCCCAATAAAATACATTTATGTTTGTGATTGTAACGTGACAAAATGTGGAAATTTTCTAGGGGTATGAATACTTTTGCAAGCCACTGTAAATCAGCATGATTGAATGGCGGAGTAGACTCGATGGGCAAAATGGCCCGATTCTGCTCTTATGTCTTATGATCTAATCCCACTGCACACAGACTTGATTCACAATGTCAAAAGAACATTTTAAGTGGGGGTAGGGGGTGAGGTCACCAGGCGTGGAGCAGCCCCTTCAGTCCTGGTTGGCACGGACTCGCTGGGCCGAAGGGCCTGTTTGCGCATTGCTTCTCTGAAGCCGGAGGTCAAAAGCACGAGTGGGTTTGATCACGTACCGGTCCACTGATTGGCAGAGCTTTCCACCTCATTGCAGGTAGTTCCGTCGCACAGCTCACGGGCTAAGGGGCTGGCCTCACTGACGTTGTAAAACCTCGTGGCTTCAAAGGCTGCGTGGACAAGAGAATGACAGTGCCTCACACACAGTGCCAAGGTATTGTTCACTGCATCACCTGTTACAACCGAGCAGAGATGCTGCAATCCCTTGCTATGGAAATGACAATCAAAGTAGATTGCAAATCAATCTGAAGAAGGGCCTCGACCCGAAACGTCACCCATTCCTTCTCTCCAGAGATGCTGCCTGTCCCCGCTGAGCTACTTCAGCTTTTTGTGTCTATCCTCACTGAGAATCACAGGCTTGATTTTCATTTCTTTAGCAAAGGATTGTTGAGTCAGCGAGCTGTAATGAAAGTCAGAGTCATACAGCGTGGAAGCAGGCCCTTCGGCCCAACTTGCCCATGCCGCCCAACATGCCCCATCTGTACTAGTCCCACCTGCCTGCATTTGGCCCATATCCAACTAAACCAGTACAAACCTAAATGTTTCTTAAACGTTGCGATGGTACCTGCCTCAACTACCTCCTCCGGCAGCACGTTCCATACGCCCGCCACCCTTGGAGTGAAAATGCTACCCCTCAGGTTCCTATTGAATCTTTCTGCCCTCAACTTAAAACCTGTGTCCTCTGGTTCTCGATTCCTCTCCTCTGGGCAAGAGACTCTGTGCATCTACCAGTGAGTCAGCATGCTCTAATGTAAGGAAGGTTGTGCTTTACAAATTAGTTAGAGTTCTCTGAGAATGGAATTAGCAGGAAAATTAAGAACAAAGCCAGTGGATTTATCCATTTATATATTTTCAAAAGGTATTGGACAAAACGCCATGTAAAAAGCGACGTCAAATTAAGGGCACTTACACGTAGGGGCAATTAACAATATTAATGGCGGATTAATCAACCAAAAATAATAAAGGCTTGGGATGAACATGTATTGGAAACATGGTCCTGCAGAATGCTGGAATCTTGCACAGAACACAAAGTGCTGGGATACCTCAGTGGGTCAGGCAGCATCTCTGCAGTACATGGATACGTGACGTTTAGGGTCGGGATCCTTCTTCGGACTGAGGAAATGTGAACTTTTCAATTTTGATCTCAGGTTTTCCTCATCTGCACTGTTCATGAGCAATCATTCTTTTTTGAAACACTTCTGTTTTTTTTTTCTTCCCTGGGCTTTGGGTCCGAGTTATGCTTTATCATTGGATCATCCTTTCTCCTGGGGTGGAAGGTTGCAGCCTTCACGTGGTCCGCCCTGTATCGACTAATGCAATCAACTCGACGCGCACAAACAGAAGATCAAATAGAACAAGTTGTCCTACAACTTCAGGCTGCGCACGCCACACGAAAGAAGAAGATGAACCTTTCTCCTCATGCTCAAACTTACCAGGCTCATAGTAGTCATACACCTTAACTGGGACGGGGGCCGTTTTCCCAATGATGTACTCCCGGTAAGCGGAACTTGACACACGTCATACACTGGCTGGGGATCTGAACGAGGGCAAGAGGGGGAACAATGTTTAGAACATCCAGCCCAATTTCATTCACTTCATATTTAAAGAAGAGGGGAAAAAAAGGACACAAATTTCTCCGGAGGCCCCATTCACGGTCTTTCTGCAGTCTGGAAGTACCTCTGAAGTGAAGGCATTGTAGTAAAGTAATTGTCCATAGCACGATCCTGTAAATAGCAATGAGGTTATGCCCAGATATTCTCTTCTTATAATATTGAAGAGGGGCCAAGGAGAGAGCATTCACGTCGCGGCCCTGTTTTCACCAACCTTTCCACCACCGCGCACGAGAAGCACGAGAAGCGACAAGACAGACGCCATTGTATGCAGATGCCGAGAAACATAGAAACATAGAAAATAGGTGCAGGAGTAGGCCATTTGGCCCTTTGAGCCTGCACCACCATTCAATATGATCATGGCTGATCATCCAACTCAGTATCCTGTACCTGCCTTCTCTCCATACCCCCTGACCCCTTTAGCCACAAGGGCCACATCTAACTCCCTCTTAAATATAGCCAATGAACTGACCTCAACTACCTTCCTTGGCAGAGCATTCCACAGATTCACCGCTCTCTGTGTGAAAAATAATTTTCTCATCTCGGTCCTAAAAGGCTTCCCCCTTATCCTTAAACTGTAACCCCTTGTCCTGGACTTCCCCAGTGTGTGTCAGCTCTGGCTGAACGACTTCTAATCTTGTTTGTGGACTCGAAGAAGAAGAAGAATATCGATGAGATTGAAAACATTGACCCAGGTCGATAGGGTGAAAAACACTCTGTTCCAGTGGCCGTGGGATCTTAAATATCCACCCAGGAGAGGTAGCAGGGTCTGGGATAAGCAAAGAGAGACACACACACAAAGTGCTGGAGTAACTCCGCAAGTCAGGCAACATCTCCAGAGAAAATGGATGGGTGACGTTTCTGATCAGGACCCTCCTTCGGACTGAATGTATGGGCTGGGGGTGAGGGGCTGTTGGTGAGAAAAGACCAGGACTATTCAGGGCTGGCCACAAATGAGCTCGGGCAGGGTGAGTGCCCTGGTAAGCCCATTGTTGGCCATGGAAGGTGTGATCTCAAGAGGGATACAAGATGGTGAACTGTGGTACTGAGTAAACAAGGGTGGAAGAAGGAGGCAGAGGGGGGTGGGGGTGGGGGTGGGGGGTGGGGGGGGGGGGACGAGGGGAGGAGAGTGAAGGTGGAAGTTTAAGGTGAAGGGGAAAAGATTTAATAGGAATCTGAGGGGTAACTTTTTCACACAAAGAGTGGTGGGTGTATGGAACAAGCAGCTAGAGGAGGTAGTTGGGGTATGGAGAGATGGCAGGTACAGGATACTGAGTTGGGTGATCAGCCATGATCATATTGAATGGCGGTGTGGGCTCGAAGGGCCGAATGGCCTACTCCTGCACCTATTTTCTATGTTTCTATGTAGTTGAGGCTGGGATTATCCAAACGTTTAAGAAACAATTAGACAGGTTCGTGGATAGGACAGGTTTAGAAGGATATGGGCCAAACGCGGGCAGGTGGGACTAGTGTAGTATTGGCTGGTGTGGGCAAGTTGGGCCGCAGTGCCTGTTTCACTATGACTCTAAGTTACTTAAAATTAGAGAATTCAATGTTCATACCTCTGGGTTGTAAACTTACTGAATGAAGGCTAATACGGATGAGATTAAATGTGGTAGAATCAGATCACAGAGCTACAGAACATTGCTTTCTGCTTTCTTAAAGGTTGCATTTAATAACATTCAATGGACATTTAGTTGAGATGTTTTCTAATGCCCCTGTCAGTTAAACCTGGCAGCTGCACTGCTATAATTGACTAAGATCGGTTGATTTTAAGCACATGGTTCAAATGTAGTTACTTTGCACTCAAATAAATATTTCTGGGAAAATTAGTCAGCCTGCTTGTACTGGGAGGTTGATGGACAGTAGTTTTGGTTTCCTTTGCTCTTTAAGCAGGTTTTATTTTGTGAATAGATTGGATTTGCTCGCTGTTCAATTGTTTGTTTGCTATAAGTCACGAGGTCTGGTTCATCTCCACTGCGTTGGCTGATATAAGGTTTATTATGGAGTCACACAGCATAGAAACCTTGGAGAGGATCCAGGGGAGGTTTACGAGAATTTTCCCAGAGATGAATGGGTTAACATATGATGAACGTTCGACGGCACTGGGCCTGTACTCGCTGGAGTTTCGAAGTATGGGGGGGGGATCCCATTGAAACTTACAGAATAACAAAAGGCCTGGATAGAGTGGATGTGGAGAGGATGTTTCCACTGGTGGGGAAATTAGGACTAGAGGGCACAGCTTCACAATTCAAGGACGTACTTTTGGAAAGGAGATTAGGAGGAATTTCTTTAGTCAGAGGGTGGTAAATCTGTGGAATTCATTGCCAGATGGCTGTGGCGAGGGCAAGTGATTAGTTATTTTTAAAGCAGAGATTGACAGCTTCTTGATTAGTACGGGTGTCAGGGGGTTATGGGGAGAAGGAGGAGAATGGGGTTGAGTGGGAAAGATAGATCAGCCATGATTGAATGGCGGAGTAGATTTGAGGGGCCGGATGGTCTACTTCTGCTCCTCTGACTTATGAACTTATGAAACAGGACCTTCGGCCCATGATGTCCCTGCAGGTCATCAAGGGCCTGTCTCCACTGATCATATTTATCAGCACTTGATCCATAGTCTAGCTACTTCAGGTGCTTCCACCTTCTTAAACTGTGCATTTTAAATTATAAATACCCTCTGGGTAAACCAAAGTAGAGTGTGGGTAGACTTGATGGGCCGAATGGCCTAATTCTGTTCCTATAACATGAACTTCTGAAAAAGCCTTCCGCACACCCCCTCCAAACCTCTTACTTGTCATTGAAACGATGCCCTCTTGTCTTAAGGGCCTGTCCCACTTACGCAACTTTTCCGGCGACTGCCGGCACCCGTCACAGGTCGTCACAGGTCGCCGAAAATGTTCAACATGTTGAAAATCCAGCGGTGACCAGAACAAGGTACGACTCTTTGGGCGACTACTCACGACCAAACAGGCTTCGCCCCGCGACATGTCGCCAGGGTGTCGCCTGTATGGTCGTGAGAGGTCTCCTCAGTCGCCCAAAGAGTCGTAGCGTCGCTGGAATTTCAACATGTTGGACATTTTCGGGGACCTGCAGCGACCTGTGACGGGTGCCGGCAGTCACCGAAAAAGTTGCGTAAGTGGGACAGGCCCATTAGGCCCGCGACTGGGTCCCTTGAGACGGAGACCTGCACTGCCCAGAAGTATCTGGACACCAGACCAAGCCTTTGTGCGGCATGGTGGCGCAGCTGGTAGAGCCAGCCGCTGCCTCACCGCGCCAGAGACCCGCATTCGATCTTGACCTCGGGCGCTGCCCGCGTGGAGCTTGCACGTTCTCCCTGTGACCGCGTGGGTTTGCCCCGGGTGCCTCCTAACCAGAAATGTCCGGGCACTGGGACAAACCTTTGGGCGGCACACCTGGTACAGCCACTGAATCACAGCGCCAGAGATTCGCGTAAGTGGGACAGGCCCTTTCGACCTCTCGGCCATGGGGGAGCTTTTTTTTTAACTCTCTACCCCATCTGTCCCTAATTTTGTAAACCTCTTCTTAGATCCTCCCTCCGCCTTCTCTGCTGCAAGAAAAACAAATTCAAACTATCCATAACCTCTCTCATAACCAAAAACATTCCGGCAGATATTAATTCTTATTATTTAATTGAAACTTTAATTTCCCCTCTTACCTCATCAAAATAAAACAGAACTTTTCTTCCTTCAATTTCATAGCGTTTGAGTTCAATCTGTTTGCCCAGAAGCAGCTGTGAGGAAAGAGAATAAAGACTATTGTTGAACATGCCCCTTTCAAGCCAAAACACATCCAAATTTGTTCAAGAAGGAACTGCAGATGCTAGAAAATCGAAGGTGGACAAAATTGCTGGAGAAACTCAGCGGGTGCGGCAGCATCTATGGAACAAAGAAAATAGGCAACGTTTTGGGCCGAAACCCATCTTCAGTCTGAAGAAGGCTTTTGGCCCGAAACGTTGCCTATTTCCTTCGCTCCAGAGATGCTGCCGCACCCGCTGAGTTTCTCCAGCAATTTTGTCCACCTTCCAAATTTGTTCAGTTCAGTTTAGTTTATTGTCACGTGTGCCGAGGTACAGTGAAAAGCTTTTTGTTGCGTGCTAACCAGTCAGCGGAAAGACAATACACGATTACAATCGAGTCATTCACAGTGTACAGATACATGATAAGGGGACAACGTTTCGTGCAAGAAAAAGCAAGTAAAGTCCGATCAAAAATAGTCCAAGGGTATCATAGTTAAAGTAAGATATGTTGCTGTAGGAGTAGAGATTTGAAAGAGTGGAGCGATTGTACCGTGTGACTGCAGAACCACCTCTGTGACCTGCGCACAAACAGTCGCCTGGATTGGGCGCCATCTTGACCAATGCACAGATGAGTTGGGCGCCATCTTGGAACCCACCATTTCATTGTTAACCTTGTCTATATTCTAGGGAACCAATTAATTATGACTGGAAAACCACGCAACAAAAAATATTTTTCAATGTATCTCAGTACATGTGATAATGATAAATGAAACTAAACTAACTCAACTAGTTACCAAACATAACCAGCTGGGCAGTGGGATTTAGGGGCTTGTTTTCTCTTTACATTTTCTCTTTACAGTATGAACTATTTATCAGTTGTTTTGGCCCCTACAGCATCACCACTGTTCACAGGGTGTAACTACAGTGTAACTTGTTTACTCAGGCAATTCCTATTTGTTTAATTTGGTTTAGTTTAGAAATACAGCGTGGAAATAGGCCCTTTGGCCCACCCAGTCACCAGTGATCACCCATACCTTCGTTCTATGTTATCCCACAAACTAATTTGCATCCTACACACCAGGGGCAATTTACAGAAGCCAATTAACCTAGAAACCCGCAGGTCTTTGGGATGTGAGAGGAAACCGGAGCAAACCGAAGGAAACCCACAGTCGCAGGGAGAAAGTACAAACTCCACATAGCCCTTCAGCCCACAATCTTTGTACCGAACATGATGCGAAGACCATCACTTAACTACCTGCACACAATCCATATCCCTCCATCCCCTGCATATCCATGTGCCTATGCAAAGTTAATATCTGGGAATTATAATTGATGATTCTCTCTCTTTTAAATCTCATATCCAGCAACTTGTGAAAAAACTAAAGATAAAATTAGGTTTTTACTTTAGAAACAAATCTTGTTTTTCTTTTGAGGCCAAAAAAAGACTTGTTGCTGCAACGTTTATGTCTGTGTTGGACGATGGTGATGATTTATATGTGAATGCATCTTCAAAATGCCTACAGTCTTTGGACACGGTCTACCACGGAGCACTGAGATTTGTTACTAATTTTAAAACCCTCACGCACCACTGCTCTTTGTATGCTCAAGTTGGATGGTTTGCCCTGTCCACCCGCAGACTCCATCATTGGCTTATCCTTATTTATAAGACTATCCTCGGTATTCTTCCTTCATACCTGCAGAAGTATTTAATTCGAAAAAGCACAGGAACTTATCAGCTCCGCTCTAAGGACTTGTTCTTACTAACTGTACCTAATGTCCGTACTGAACTGGGGAAAAGGGCATTTAGTTATGCTGTTCCCTTCGCATAGAACCAGCTGCAGAATGAACTGAAACTTAAGGAGCTGGTTTCTATAAACAGATTTAAATCTCTTCTTAATGATGTTGAAGCGGGCTCTTCTGTCTGTACATGCTTTGTTTGATGATGTTATGACTAACTCTATTTATATGTTCTCTGTTGTTTTTAAATTGTTGTCTGTAATTGGGAAACTGTGCTGCTGCCTGTCTTGGCCAGGACTCTCTTGTAAGAGATGTTTAATCACAATGAGACTTCTCCTGGTTAAATAAAGGTTAAATAAAAGTTAAAAAAATAAATAAAATAAAAATAATAAGAGATAAGAGCAGAATTAGGCCATTCGGCCCATCAAGTGTACACCGCCATTCAATCGATCTCTCACTCCTAACCCCACTCTCCCCACAACCCCTGACACCTGTACTAATCAAGAATCTATCTATCTCTGCCTTACTCTTATCTTATTGATAAGGTTAGTTTAGTCTTATTGACTTGGCTTCCACAGACTTCTGTGACAATGAATTCCACAGATTCACCACCCTCTGACTGAATAAATTTCTTCCTATGGTATAAATGTAAATTGTCCCCCTTCCTAAAGAAACGTCTTTTAATTCTACGACCTTTACTCAAGATTCCAGCATCTGCAGTTCCTCCTGTCTCTGGAGTTTTATGAAATTCTACCCTCAAAAGGGTAAGCCAGAGACGACAAGGGGCTGAATGTTGGAATTGCTATTCCATATGCCTGTCTGGGTCTTCAGCAATTGAAGCCACTGCAGGGATTAATGAGTTAATCTGATCCCAGTGAGTGATGGTTGATCTAACAGATAAGTGGGCTGCCATCCAAGCAGCCCCTGTGAATGGGAGGCCAATGCTCCACCCGGAATATCCGTCTGCCAAAAATGTATTATATATTAAAGAAAGTTATTAAAATGACCCTTATCCCTGCTCCCCGAACTTGTGAAAGACCTTTATTTAATATCAGGGGGTTCTTTACCAGGACCCACACTGCGATATTAAAATTATGAGGCTACAGTACCAAGTATAAAGCTGTGAACACACAGAAAAGTATACAATACACACACGCACACAGATACATGTGCGGATAGCTTCAGAGACTCACACGCACCGAAACGCACTTGCACGCAGGGGCTGATGGCTGATCCAAAGACGCACACACACAAGAAAACACAGACACCCAGGTGTGCCTGCACACACACCCAGGCGCACGTTCACACACACACACACAGATGTGCCTGAACACACACGCCCCAGGCGCGCACACACAGATGTGCCTGCACACACAGCCAGGCACACGTTCGCACACACACACACACACACACACAGGTGTGCCTGCACACACGCACCCCAGGCGCGCACACACACCCTGGTGCGTACACACACCCTGGTGTTCACACACACACACGCGTATAGATGTAAGTAGCGATACAGCGTGGAAACAGGCCCCGCGACCCACCAAGTCCGCAATCCCCAGACACTAGTTCTATCCTACACACTGGGGACAATTTTGACTGCAGACAATTAACCTACAAACCTGCATTTGACTTTCGAGTGTGGGATGAAACCAGAGGACCCGGAGCAAACCCACGCGGTCACGGCGAGAACGTGCAAATTCCGTATCGGACAGCACCCGTGGCCGGGATCGAACCCAGGACCGCGGCTACTCTACCACTGCGCCACCGTGCCGCCCTGGTGGCGGGACAAGCTCACCAACCCCTGGGCAAGGGCAGCAAAAGACTCTCGGGCTGAATGACAGAGTAACAAAGGGGAGGTTTGTTTTATGCCAACCGCAGGCTCTCACACTGAGCCACGTTACAGCTCCACCGGGAGCAGGAACTCTGCCATTGTCTGGGGGAGTTCCATAAAAGAGCAAACTGGAGTAAAAGTCGCACCGACTCAAGGCCACGACGAGAAGCGGCCGCCCCACGCTGCCAACCCAGGCCAGGCCAGGCAAGAGCCGCACTTAATTTAGTGTTAGGGTTTTTACAGGGCCTGAAGGCTGCAGTTAATATTTCATAGATGGAAGGGCAGTAACTGGCCGCAGACAGACGGTTTACGACGTTCCTTTGCACTCTGGCGCCAGGGAGAATTGTGCTCCCCAGTGAGAGCTGAGTTTTACGGGCTGGCCTGATGGAAGTCACTGCTCCAGTTCCTGCCCGCTGTCCCAGGCAACCTCCTCTGCTGGCAACAAGCTCGCTTCAGGCACCGCACACTGATTGCAAACCACCGCTGCCTGCCTGCCACCCCCTGCTCCTCCAGTCTAGTGTAGAGATGCAGCGTGGAAACAGGCACTTAGTGAGAGAGAGAGAGAGAGGGGAGAGAGGCTCGGCAATATAGAGAGGGGGGATGAGACTGGTGAAGGCTGGCAGAGAGCGACAGTGGGAGAGGGGGAGAGATTGTAAGGGGGAAGAAAGGGGTAGCGATAGAGAGCGGGGGGGAGGGGTAGTGGTAGAGGGGGAGATAGTGGTAGCGATAGAGGGGGGAGGGGAGAAAGGGGTAGAGGGGGAGTGAGGGGAGAGAGGTGGAGATAAAGGGGGAGAGAAGGGTAGTGGTAGAGGGGGGGGGGAAGAGAGCCAACGATAGAGGAGGAGCAATAGAGGGAGAGGAGGGCAGTAGCGGTGGAGGGGGGGGGAAGAGAGGGTTGTGGTCGAGAGGGTGGGAGAGATTTGTAGAGTCTTTCCTCACTGCTTCTACACCTAGCTCACCTTCTCTGTTGCTACAACTCCCTCCTCCCCCTCCCCCACATCTCTCCTACCCCTCTCTGCTCCCCCCCCCCCCCTCCACTGCTACTACACCTCCCTTCCATCACATAGCCTCCCCGTTCCTCCTGAGAAATGCTGCTTTGGGGAAGATGCAGGAGAAAGCTCAGCTTTCCGCGGACTCTGGGGGGGGACGCGTCAGTTTGGGCACAGAGAGGGAGGGTTGTGTCAATACCTATGGGGCGGAGAGCAGAGATGGCCTGGAAACATAAATTCATGTCATAGGGAGAAGAATTAGGCCATTCGGCCCATCGTGTCCATACCGCCATTCAATCATGGCTGATCTCTGCCTCCTAATCCCATTCTCCTCTCTTTCCCTCTCAACCCCATTCTGGGGTGGGAGATTGCAGCCTTCACGTGGTCCGCCCTGTCTCGACTAAAGCAATCAACTCGACGTGCACAAACGGAAGATCAAATAGAACATGTTGTCCAACAACTTCAGGCTGCGCATGCCACACGAAAGAAGAAGAAGAACCCCATTCTCCTGCCTTCTCCCCATAACCCCTGACACCCGTGCTAATCGAGAATCTGTCGATCTCCACCCAGTGACTCGGCCTCCACAGCAGTCTGTGGCAATGAATTCCACAGATTTGCCTCCCTTTGGCTGAAGAAATTCTTCCTTGTTCCTTTTCAGAAGGGGACGACGGATGAAAGAAGTGTGAGGGTGAGGTGGAGACGGGGCAGGAAGAGACTTGTGTGGCGTGGAGTGTGCTGTCCACTCTGGGTCACTGCAGGGTGGATAAGTCAGAGAGAGCCAAGCAAGGGTGACCAGATGGAGCAGCTAAAGGAAACAAAGGGTGGCGACCAGATTGCCATTACATACACGCAGGCACGTTCTTACAGCAGTGTTAATGTGAACTAAATGCCCCTCAACATGACCTTTGGCCGCCCCCTGGACTTCCTTGTCCCACCGGGTCGATGAGCTCGCCCGTTAATGACTCAGAAGTAACGCAGTGATTCTTTGTCGCTTTTAACCTTTAACCCTCCTCAGCGACCTGCTCTGCTGACCCCAGAGTTTTGAAGCCTTTGAAGTCCCATTGACAGTGCACGGTGGTGCAGGGGTAGAGCAGCTGCCTCGCAGCCTGGGAGACACAGGTTCGATCCTGACTACGGGCGCTGTCTGCACGGGGTTTGTGCTTTCCTCCCCCGTGACTGCGTGGGTTTTCTCCGGGAGCTCCGGTTTCCTCCCACACTCCACAGACGTGCAGGTTTGTACGTTAACTGTGCCTCTGTAAATTGTCCCTAGTGAGTGTAGGATAGAACTAGGGGAGAGTGAGATGTCGACAGGTAAGGTGTGAAAACCACAAATCAAAGCAGATAAGTGGATAGAAACATAGAAACATAGAAATTAGGTGCAGGTATATGGATAGGGAAGGGATAGGTATATGGGTAAATAAGTGGATAGGTATATGGACGGGAAGGGAATGGAGGGGTATGGTCTGAGTGCAGGTAGATGGGACTAGGGGAAAACAAATGGTCGGCACGGACTGGAAGGGCCGAG
This sequence comes from Okamejei kenojei, assembly GCA_035221665.1. Lineage (NCBI taxonomy): Eukaryota > Metazoa > Chordata > Chondrichthyes > Rajiformes > Rajidae > Okamejei > Okamejei kenojei. Next base: position 31,671,095 of record CM069158.1, on the reverse strand, counting down.
AGAGCCTGTTTCCGTGCTGTAATTGTTATATGGTTATATGGTTATAATGATAAGGAAATGTAGAATGGGTCATTGTGTAGGGGGATCGTTGTGTTGGGGGTGGGGGTGTGGGTGTCTGGGTGTATCTCTAAACTAGTTTGTTTATTGTCACTATACTGAGGTGTGGGATGTGGGTGTGGGTGTGAACCAGTGGACAATTCATGAATACAATCGGGGTGTGGGTGTGTGGGGTGGGGGTGTGGGTGTGGGGGGTGTGGGTGGGGGTGTGGGTGTGGGGTGTGGGGGTGTGGGGTGTGTGTGGTGTGGGTGTGGGGTGTGTGGGGGGTGTGGGTGTGGGTGTGGGGGTGTGGGTGTGTGGGGTGTGGGGGTGTGTTGTGGGGGTGTGGGTGTGGGGGTGTGGTGTGGGGTGTGGGGTGGTGGGGGTGGGTGTGTGTGGGGGTGTGGGGTGGTGGGGTGTGGGGGTGTGGGGGGTGGGGGTGTGTGGGGGTGTGGGTGGGGTGTGGGGTGTGGGTGGGGTGTGGGGGTGTGGGGTGTGTGGGTGTGGGGGTGTGGGTGTGGGATGTGGGTGTGGGTGTGGGTGTGGGGTGTGGGTGTGGGGGTGTGGGTGTGGGTGGGGTGTGGGTGTGGGTGTGGGGGTGTGGGGTGTGGGTGTGGGGTGTGGGTGGGGGGTGTGGGTGTGGGGTGTGTGGGGGTGTGGGTGTGGGGGTGTGGGTGTGGGGTGTGGGGGGGTGTGGGTGTGGGTGTGGGGGTGTGGGTGTGGGGGGTGTGGGTGTGGGGGGGGTGTGGGTGTGGGGTGGGGGGTGTGGGTGTGGGGTGTGGGGTGGGGGTGTGTGGTGAGTGTGGGTGTGGGGGTGTGGGGTGTGGGTGTGGGTGTGGGTGTGGGTGTGGGTGGGTGGGGGTGTGGGTGGGAGTGTGAGTGGGTCGCTGGAGGCCCTGCAGCAGCCGGGGCATCGACCGCGTGGGCCAAACGTGCGCGCGGGTCGAATGCGGCCTGCGGCGGCACAGAGTGGCAGTGGTGGGCACGGACAGCATCGCTAGGCCAGGCCAACCCCTGTAACTCCAACCCAGTGCCGTCTCCAGGACAACGGGCCTGTAAGGCCAAGACAAGACTCAATATTTTTGACAATATTTGAAAGATGCAAGATGGCGCTGGAAACCAGACCGCTCTCCATGCACTGCCTCAGAAGGAGGCGACTATTTTTGTGTCACAATCGTTGCGTTCTTGTTCATTTGTCTGATTGTGCTTACGTGGAGTTTGATTTTACTGGATAGTAAACAAAGGATTTCACTGTATCCTGGTAGCTATGATAATAAAGTACCCACTGAACGATTGAGAATCTGCTGGCTGTGTTTGAACCATAATATCAATCAATGTCAGATTCTTGTTCTCTCTCTCTCTCTCTCTCTCTCTCTCACACACACTTTCTCCCCCCCATCATTTGTCCATCTCTCTCTCTCTCTCTCTCTCTCCTGTCTTGCCCACCTCTCCCCTCCTCCCCTCCCTCTTTTACTCTCTTTCTCTCTCTCTCCCTCTCTCCCTCTCTCTTTCCCTCCCTCTCCCTCTCTCTCTCTCCTCTCTCTCTCCCTCTCTCTCCCTCTCCCTCCCTCTCCCCTCTCTTGCCTAAGTAGTGGGTCCCTAGACGCAGACCCCAGGTCTCCAGCTCAGATACTCCAGAGACAACACAGAGCATCAAACTTGGGCAGTCACGGTGGCGCAGCGGTAGAGTTGCTGCCTTACAGCGAATGCAGCGCCGGAGACCCGGGTTCGATCCCGACTACGGGTGCTGTCCGTACGGAGTTTGCACGTTCTCCCCGTGACCTGCCTGGGTTTTCTCCGAGATCTTCGCCTTCCTCCCACACTCCAAGGACGACAGGTTTGTAGGTTAATTGTCTTGGTAAATGTAAAAATTGTCCCTGGTGGGTGTAGGATAGTGTTCATGTGTGGGGGTCGCTGGTCGGTGTGGGCAAGTTGGGCCGAAGGGCCTGTTTCCGCGCTGCATCTCTAAACTAAACTAAAATCAGACCAAAGGCGTATTTTGTTTAACCTGATTTAGCTCAGAGGTCTCAGTCCCAATGCGAGTTTCCTTAATATACTCAACCACTAGTAAATGTATTCTGTCAATGACCTTTCCCTTGGTATTTACAGCTTTAAAATCGCTGGATAAATCTTCCGGTTTCCATGACTGGTGGGCTCCCTCGGGCTCCATCATTTTTGCTTTGCGTATAAATAGATTTCCAGCGCTGCTGAAAGTACCCAAGGCCACAGCTATCCCTATCACCCCCCCCCCACCCCCCTCACCCCTCACCCCCCCACCCCTCACCCCCCCCCCCCCCCCCCGGGCAGCCCCAGGTCACACAGGGTGCATGTAGCCCAGTGACAGTGACTGTAAACGGGTGTCGGTAGGAACTGCAGACGCCGGTTAAAACCGAAGACAAGCCACAAAATGCCGGAGTGACTCAGCGGGACCGGCAGAGTCTGTGGACGGAAGGAATGGGCGGCGTTTCGGGTCTGGAGACTTCAGCACAGAGGTTCCTGCTGCAGCACTGTGCTCACATCCAGCTTCACCCAGGAGTCACCGCACTTACAACTTACAGCCTCGCTCAATTACCTGACATCGGAACAGAAGAGTAGAGTCATGGAGTCGGACGGTGTGGAAACAGGCCCTGCGGCCCGACTTGCCCACACCGCCCAACATGTCCCAGCTACACTAGTCCCACCTGCCTGCGTTTGTCCCATATACCTCCAAATCTGTCCTATCGGTCTGAAGATGGGCCTCGTCCCGAAATGTCAATAGACAATAGACAATAGGTGCAGGAGTAGGCCATTCGGCCCTTCGAGCCAGCACCACCATTCAATGTGATCATGGCTGATCATCCACAATCAGTAGACCGTTCCTGCCTTCTCCCCATATCCCCTGACTCCGCTATCATTAAGACCCTTATCTAGCTCTCTCTTGAAAGTATCCAGAGAACCCGCCTCCAAGAGAGAATTCCAAGAGGCAGAGAATTCCACAGACTCACAACCCACTGTGAGAAAAATTGTTTCCTCGTCTCCATTCTACATGGCTTATCCCTTATCCTTAAACTGTGGCCCCTGGTTCTGGACTCCCCCAACATCGGGAACATGTTTCCTGCCTCTATTGTGCCCAAACCCTTAACAATCTTATATGTTTCAATGAGATCCCCTCTCAATCCTTCTAAACTCACCCATTCCTTCTCTCCAGAGATGCTGCCTGTCCCGCTGAGTTACTCCAGCATTTTGTGTCTACCTTCATGTACCCGACTAAAATGTTGCAATAGTCTCTGCCTTAATTACCTCCTCTGGCAGCTCGTTCCACACACCCACCACCCTTTGTGTGAATAAGTTACCCCTCCACATTCTCCTTCACCTAAATAACGGGGACAATTGAAACCACTGTCCCATCGTAAACCTTCTTCCCTGACCACTGAAGCCATCGCTCTCTCCGAGGTGAGTTCTGTAACATCGTCTCTCGCTGCTCGTTCTGCCTGGGCCCGAGATGAGTGGGGGAGGCTCTGCTGCTTCAGAATCTAATTATATTGAGAGGAAATTTAACACGTGGGAGGCGGAGGAGAGGGGGGGGGGGGGGGGTCAGAGGGCGACGGAGGATAAAGCTTTAAACTTGCAATTCATTACATCTGCCATCTCTCAGGGAAATGAGCGTGAGGAGTAGGTCAGGGCCAGTGGAGGCGGAGGAGACCGGGTCTGGGTGGTCAAAAGCCAAGGAGCAAGCGAGAGCGAGGTCTTTTTGCCAAGGGGGTAAGGGGGATCATTTACCCTGGAGGGTGGAACCTAAAATCTGAGATGCTCGCAGCACCAAACAGACTCATCCCATGACCAAGTCTCCACCAAAATGAACTCCAGATGCCGCAGAGATCGTTCCCAATTATCAGCTGCAAAGTCCAATTACAACAGCACTAAGATTCTCCCAGAGAGTCAGAGATGTGGTTCTGATCTGTACACTAGTATGCAGTTTGCTAATGCACAGAGCTACTGGTGTGCACGGTTGAGGGAGAATGTAAGAGAGAGACACAAAGAACCGCAGATGCTGAAATCTTGAGCAAGCACAAAGTGCTGGAGTAACTCAGCAGGCCTGGCAACATCAGTGGAGAGAATGGATAGGCGATATTTTGGGTTGGGACACTTCTTCAGAGATGATGGGAAGGAAACGTCACCCATCTTTGTTCTCCAGAGGTGCTGCCCGAGCCGCTGAATTACTCCAGCACTTTGTGTCTATCATTGAGGATATAACTTCAGTTGAACATAAAATCCCCAATAGCAATAAGGGCTTGGAGACTTGCCTTGCTCCCAGGGCTCTAACATGGTACTGATTACAACATCAACTGAAGTTTCACACCTGTTCTAGACTTTCCACGTCAGCTCGGAAACCCGACAGGAGAGGGACCTCCAGCACTGCCATGTTCGAGGAGCCGGAATGAAGCCACCTGCAGAACAACCCACAGGACAGTGTTGGTTAGAGACTCTCTTCACAGGCCCGACGTACGTGGCTTGCCACCGGGTGCTCCGGTTTCCCCCCACATCCCAAAGACTTGCAGGTGTGTAGGTTAATTGGCTTGGTATCAATGTAAAAATTAATGTGCAGGGATCACTGGTCGGTGTAGACTCCCTGGGCCGAAGGTCCAGTTTCCGCGCTGTATCTCTAAACTGAACAAAACATTAAAACCTGTCAAATGGTCCCTAGGCAGGGGGAGGGGGGCAGTGAGTGTGAGAGTGATGGGGTGGGCGGGATGGGTAGGGTGAGTGAGGGCGCCGGGCAGGGACTGAAAGGCGGGCACGGTGGGCTAGTGTTAGGGTGGTGGCCTTAGCTGGGACTGGGCACGGTGGGCACGGTGAGCACGGTGGGCTAGTGTTAGGGTGGTGGCCTTAGCTGGGACTGGGCACGGTGGGCTAGTGTTAGGGTGGTGGCCTTAGCTGGGACTGAAGGGTGGGCACGGTGGGCTAGTGTTAGGGTGGTGGCCTTAGCTGGGACTGGGCACGGTGGGCTAGTGTTAGGGTGGTGGCCTTAGCTGGGACTGAAGGGTGGGCACGGTGGGCTAGTGTTAGGGTGGTGGCCTTAGCTGGGACTGGGCACGGTGGGCTAGTGTTAGGGTGGTGGCCTTAGCTGGGACTGGGCACGGTGGGCTAGTGTTGAGGTGGTGGGTGGCCTTAGCTGGGACTGAAGGGTGGGCACAGTGGGCTAGTGTTAGGGTGGTGGCCTTAGCTGGTACTGGGCACGGTGGGCACGGTGGGCTAGTGTTAGGGTGGTGGCCTTAGCTGGGACTGGGCACGGTGGGCTAGTGTTAGGGTGGTGGCCTTAGCTGGGACTGGGCACGGTGGGCTAGTGTTGAGGTGGTGGCCATAGCTGGAACTGAAGGGTGGGCATGGTGGGCTAGTGTTGAGGTGGTGGCCTTAGCTGGGACTGGGCACGGTGGGCTAGTGTTAGGGTGGTGGCCTTAGCTGGGACTGGGCACGGTGGGCACGGTGGGCTAGTGTTGAGGTGGTGGCCTTAGCTGGGACTGGGCACGGTGGGCACGGTGGGCTAGTGTTGAGGTGGTGTCCGTACCTGGCACAGGCCTCCACGGTGAGCTTGTACTCCTGGTGATCCTGGTCTGAGGCGGGGTCGTCGTCGTGGTGCAGTGCCCGGTCCTGCCGTGACCGCTTCGACCGGTTGTCGCTCCGGGCCGGGGGCCGGGCCAGGTGCTGGTGTTGGTGCCGCTGGCGGTTCGGTTCCTTCAGGTTCACTGACAGCTGGAACGCTGGTTTGGCCACCGGATCCGGAACGTTGTAGCTCACGTCAATCTACGAAGGTGGAGACTCGTTCACTGTCAGCACAGACCTCACCAGCACTAAACCTCTACTGTCACCTAACCTAGTCGGCAACAACTCCAAGCTTCCACAAAATACTAATACCCCTAAACCACGGTGCGAGTTCATTCCAAGAGCTCTCCCGAGTTTAAAAAAAATCAAACTCGTGGTAAGCACGGAGAATGAACATAGCGGATCCCGTTGGAGCTCGGGGACGTCTCTTAGCGCTAACGGCAGGTACTCGGGAAGACTCGCTAACGATTTCACGAGAGCCTCGAGTAGCGACAAGTGGCCATTACCGTAAATCTCCGAGTTCGAATCAGGGCAAACTCGGGAGAACTCTTGGAATGAACTCGTACCATGGGACAGGGGGTTAATTTGTTCCTCGTTATTTTTTACGGCACTGAATGAGTGAATGAATAATAATTTATGATAACATGTGACGCATCACAGTGATATTCTTTGTTCTGCATACACAAGGTATGCAAAGAGTCAGGAGCTCCAGCCACAGCGTCTTCATCCGCCCAGAATCGCAAGGTTTGAATCGGCCTGTTCACGGGGCCTTTCATCGCCCGGCGCGGCTTAAAATCGGCCGCGGGATCTTCCATTGCCCGGCGGGGGCTTCATTATCGGGAGCCTCGGTCACCTCGACGCAGCACTATGACTGCCTGACCGCCGGAGAAGAAGCAAGGAAGAGATAAGACTTTTTTTTAACCTTACATCACAGTGAGGAGGTGCCTGGAGGAGTCGCTGTGATGGCTGTTTGTGGTAAATTGTGTTAATTGTGTGTTTTGTTGCTTTTTTTACTGTTACGACTGCATGGTCACGAAATTTCATTCAAACTTGTTTTTGAATGTCAATATAGGGTGCCAATAAAGCCACAAAATATTCCATTTATTTGGAACGTTGAAAAGCGAATTGGATCATTATTGAAGGGAAATCATTCCCAGGGCAAATACGTGTGGATCAGTTGGGCAATATCCTAAAAGTATAGACATAAAAGAGCATAGATCAGCCATGATCACAATTAATGGCGGTGCTGGCTCAAAGGGCTGAATGGCCTCCTCCTGCACCTATTTTCTATGTTTCTATGTTTCTAAAACAAAGTGCTGGAGCAACTCAGCAGATCAGGCAGCATCTCTGGAGAAAAAGGGTGGGTGGTGTTTCGGGTTACTCCAGCATTTAGTATTTCTACACAAGATTCCAGCAGCTGCAGTTTCTTGTGTCACAGTAGAGCGAGCGGTCTCCTGCCCGGAGTTAATGGATACTTGGTGTTCAAGATCTCGGGCAGAGGAGGCAGAGAACTTAACGCAGTGCCCATCCACAACAGTCTATGTCTCGTTTCCTCACCTGCATCAAACAGCAGCCTTCACCCTTGGCACTCACAAACAGACCAGTCGGAACACTTGGGATCTGGAAAAGGCAGGGAGAAGACGGAGAAATATCAGGACATCTTCAATGCATTATTGCAGCAGGTGAGAGAATTTAATTAACACGGCGGCTCACTGAGGGACAATCCACAGGCTGACCTTGTCCCCTCTACAGCGCCGTTGTGGATATAATAATGATAATCCCAGATTCATGCCTGTCCCAAGATAAGGCCCTCTTTTTCCCATCACTGCTATGAATCCACTGAAATATCTACCATTGTTTAGTTTAGAAACATAGAAGATAGGTGCAGGAGTAGTCCATTCGGCCCTTTGGCCCTGCACTGCCATTCAATATGATCATGGCTGATCATCCAACTCAGTATCCTGTACATGCCTTCTCTCCATACCCCCTGATCTCTTTAGCCACAAGGGCCACATCTAACTCCCTCTTAAATATAGCCAATGAACTGGCCTCAACTACTTTCTGTGGCAGAGAATTCCACAGATTCGATGTTTAATGTTTAATATTTTATGTGTCATTCCTAACTGTCACTGTATGTCATGTTGCCACTTGCAGGCGGAGCACCAAGGCAAATTCCTTGTATGCGAATATACTTGTCCAATAAACTTTTTCAAAAATCTCATAAACTTTAGTTTGGTTTAGAGTAACAGCGCGAAAACCGATCCTTCGGCCTACCGGATCCTCGCCGACCACTAATCCCCACACACTAGCACCACCCCACATACACTAGGGACAATATACAATTTTATCAAGCTAATTAGCCTACAAACGTCTGCATCTTTGGAGTGAGGGAGGAAACCGGAGCACCCAGAGAAAACCCACGCAGGTAAAGGGGACAATGTGCGAACCCCATACAGGCATTATCCCATAGTCAGGATTGAACCCGTGTCTCTGGGGCTGTGAGGCAGCAGCTCTACTGCTGCGCCAGCGCGACTCCCAACAGGGCAGTAATGCATTGAACCACTGGTTCATGACAACCTATCCTTCATTGTAAACTGCTGCAGCTAAATCTGTCAGCTTGATATCATTGTCCCTTGGCTCTGGGCCTATCAATCTCTACTCCAGAGAAACAACTCAATTCCCTTATCCTAATCTTCAAAATTCTTTCTACCTTTGCCTGGTAATAAATAGAACCAGGAAGAGGCCATTTGCTCCCTTGTGCCTGTTCTGTCATTCCATTCCGTTCGCCATCAGCGGCCATTTTCTGACACAAACCACGGGTCCTTTGATGTATTTCATGTCTAAATACCTGCCAGTCTAATGTCTTGAATATACTCCAGTCACGGTGGCACAGTGGTACAGTTGCTGCCTTACAGCAACATGCAGCGCCAGAGACCCGGGGTCAATCCCGACTACGAGTGCTGTCTGTGTGGAGTTTGTACGCTCTCCCCGTGATCTGCGTGGGTTTTCTCCGAGATCTTCGGTTTCCTCCCACACTCCAAAGACGTACAGGTTTGTAGGTTGATGGGCTTGGTAAAAATGTGAAATTGTCCAAGTTGCCGATATGCAGAGTACTGCCCTGCCGACTACAACATTCAGAAGGTACTGGGTAATCTACTGGGCTGTACACTGGGAATATGCTGGGCCGTCCGGGTCTGGGACTGTTTCAAATGTCTCAGACAGTGGAGGCTGTACCTCCACAACCCTCTGGGGCAGGGAATTCCAAACATTTAGATATCTCCACATGAAGAAATGTCTCCTCAGTCTATCCTGAAGGGCTGATCCCTTATATTAGTTTAGTTTAGTTTATTGTCACGTGTTTCGAGGTACAGCAAAAGGCTTTTGGTGCGGGCTAACCAGTCAGTGGAAAGGCAAGTCATGATTACAATCGAGACGCCCACAGTGTAGACACATGATACAGGGAATAGTGACGTGTGAAGAAGGGTCTCAACCCTAAACGTCACCCGTTCCTTCAATCCAGAGATGCTGCCAATCCCGCTGAGCTGCATTTTGTGTCTATCTTTGGTTTAAACCAGCATCTGCAGTTCCTTCCTACACAGCAAAGAGTGGTCCCTGGTTCTGGACACCTCGACCCATAGAAGCTTCAACTCTGTACATAATCTGTGATTTTTCCTTGGGTAAAGAGACCATACATGCGCACAATATTCCAGATGTGGTCTGGATAAAGAAGCAATAATCATCAAGACCATGGTGGCTGATTAGGAAAAGGGAGATGCAACGAGACCTGGGTGTCATGGTACACCAGTCATTGAAAGTAGGCATGCAGGTGCAGCAGGCAGTGAAGAAAGCGAATGGTATGTTAGCATTCATAGCAAAAGGATTTGAGTATAGGAGCAGGGAGGTTCTACTGCAGTTGTACAGGGTCTTGGTGAGACTATACCTGGAGTATTGCGTACAGTTTTGGTCTCCAAATCTGAGGAAAGACATTCTTGCCATAGAGGGAGTGCAGAGAAGGTTCACCAGACTGATTCCTGGGATGTCAGGACTTTCATATGAAGAAAGACTAGATAGATTTGGATTGTACGCGCTAGAATTTAGAAGATTGAGGGGGGATCTTATAGAAACGTACAAAATTCTTAAGGGGTTGGACAGGCTAGATGCAGGAAGATTGTTCCCGATGTTGGGGAAGTCCAGAACAAGGGGTCACAGTTTAAGGATAAGGGGGATATCTTTTCAGACCGAGATGAGAAAAACTCTTTTCACACAGAGAGTGGTGAGTCTCTGGAATTCTCTGCCACAGAAGGTAGTTGAGGTCAGTTCATTGGCCATATTTAAGAGGGAGTTAGATGTGGCCCTTGTGGCTAGAGGGATCAGGGGGTATGGAGAGAAGGCAGGTACGGGATACTGAGTTGGATGATCAGCCATGATCATATTGAATGGCGATGCAGGCTTGAAGCGCCGAATGGCCTACTCCTGCACCTATTTTCTATGTTTCTATCTCAAATGCAACTTGACCATTTCGAATCTTCCCGTGTTGTCAACATAATTCCCACATCCTAATAAACTAATATCAATAATCTTCAAAACTCCCCGTGATCTTGCTACCATCTCCACCGCAATATGTTCTCTCTGCTCTTCTACACCATTGCTCATTCCCTCATCCACGGTGTAAACTGATAGTTCAAACACTCAGTTCTGGCAACTATCTCTCCAAGAACCTTCCACCTCACCAACAACGCCAACTCTGCACTCTGACCCTTATACTCTGGCCGTCACCTCTGCACTCTGACCCCTATACTCTGGCCGCCACCTCTGCACTCTGACCCCTATACTCTGGCCATCACCCCTGCACTCTGACCCCTTTACTCTGGCCGTCACCTCTGCACTCTGACCCCTATACTCTAGCCGCCACCTCTGCAATCTGACCCCTTTACTTCTGGCCATCACCTCTGCACTCTGACCCTTTACGCTGGCCCACCTCTGCACTCTGACCCCTATACGCTGGCTGCCACCTCTGCACTCTGACCCCTATACTCTGGCCGCCACCTCTGCACTCTGACCCCTATACTCTGGCCGCCACCTCTGCACTCTGGCCCCTATACTCTGGCCATCACCTCTGCACTCTGACCTCTTTACTCTGGCCGTCACCTCTGCACTCTGACCCCTACACTACAGTAGATGATTGAGACTGGGTTTGGTTTAGTTTGGAGATCGAGCACGGGAACAGGGGCCGTAGCCCACCGAGTGTGCGCTGACCAGCTATCACCCATGCACTAATTTTATCCTACAAACTCGGAACAACTTACAGAAGCCAATTAACCTACAAACCTGCACGTCTTTGGAACATGGGAAGAAACTGGAGCACCGGGAAAAAAACACATGCACACTCCGTACAGTCAGCGCCAGTAGTCAGGAGCGAACCGGGTAAGGCAGCAACCCTACCTCTGTGCCACTGCATGATCATTAATACTCCAGACTTCCTCTAAACCCAATACAAATTTCTGAGAAATAATCCCATCTTTATCAGGATGTGTCCCTCAGGAGTTCCGTTGGCTGAATTTCTCTTTAGAAACTGTTCTTTGCTGAGCCTTGCTCTCTCTAACTCAATTACGCGTGCTGCCTTGCCATTTTACTTTAGTCTTCAGACTTTAGAGATAGTGCGGAAACAGGCCCTTTGGCCCATCGAGCCCGCTCCGGCCGGCGATCACTATCCTACACAACAGGGGCAATTTACAATTTGTTTTTACCAAAGCGAATTAACCTACAAACATGTCCTTCTTTGGAGTGTGGGTGGAAACTGGAGCACCCGGAGAAGCCCCTTATGGTCACATGGAGGACGTACAAACTCCATGCACAGACAGCACCCGTGGTTAGGATCGAACCCGGGCCTCTGGCGCTGCAAGGCAGCAGCTCCACCGCTGCGCCACTGTGCTTGACGCACATTTAAACCACTCCCTTTGCGCAGATTTAGTCAGTCTACACACTCACACGCTTTATACTCTTTCACGTGGAGAAGTGTGAAACTGAAACGTGCGTTTTCACAACAGGGGACTGACTGCTTCTCACCGCCGCTCTCTGCAGGATCTTCTTGTTGTCCCTGTTGAGCTCAAAGGATTCTTGGAAGTCCAGGTTGGTTGAGGCGAGGGAGATGGTGAGGTTGACCCCCCCAACGTAGGAGAGGATGGCATACTCCGACAGTGCCTGCAGTGCTACGCAGGTGTCCTGGAGAGAGAGTAAACAACAACAGGGCCACTCACTCTGGGCCACTCATTCAACTCACAGTGAGGGTTGCCAACCGTCCCGTATTAGCCGGGACATCCCGTATATTGGGTTAAATTATATTGGTTTGTCACATACGGGACCGCCCTTGTCCCGTATTTGACTGCTGCCACTCGGGTGGAGGGGACTGTCGGGTCGGAGCGCCGCGTCCAGCCCCGCCTCACCCGTCCCGAGGTAGTGCAGCCCGTGGAGTGCTGCAGCAGCAGCAGCAGCGCCTCGCCCGTGGCCCCGTCGGTCGGCAGCCCGGCCAGCTGTCCGCCCTTCGGACCTTCACTTACCGCCGTCACCACCAACCCCTCCTTCTCGCGGCCGATCATCGGTTCGTGAGTCGGACGGGGTGCCGGACTTTGCGCGCAGCAGAACACACAGCCCAGCCGGCGGCCAGCTGAGGAGTTTTGACGTCGCGCGCAAAGTCGGGCGTCCAGGCAAACTCATCATTCACCCAGCCACGGCCGAGTCGGTCAACGAATTGCCATCGGGAATTTGTCCCTTATTCTGACCGTTTGTCCCTTATTTGGGAGTGAAAAAGTTGGCAACCCTACTCACTGACCCCACCAAACTGAACTAATAGGACAAGGGAGGAGGTGCCTGTGTGTATGCATTAGGGGAATGTGTGTCTCAGTATATGCTGTTTCACAAGATCATTACTCATAGGAGCAGAATGAGGCCATTTGGCACATCAAGTCTACTCTGCCATTCAATCATGGCTGATCTATCTTTCCCTCTCACCCCCATTCACCTGAGATCTGTTGCCACCATTACTAATCAAGAACCTGTCAATGTCTGCTTTAAAAGTACCCAGTGACTTGGCCTCTACAGCCGTCTGTGGCAATGAATTCCACAGATTCACCACCCTCTGACTAAAGTTTCCTAACTGGAGAGCAGAAATAGGTGACATTTTGGCCCGAAACCCTTCAACAGCTAACGTTGGCTAGCTAGCGTTGTGTCTATCTCCTGGAAGGGTTCATGGATAGGAAAGGCTATGGGTAGGACATGGGCCAAATGCAATCAAACGGGTGGGTGGGCAAGGACGAGGTGGGTCGAAGGGGGCCGTTTCCGTGCAGAGCGACTGCATGGTTCGAGGTGGGTGGGTGGTGGATGGGGGCTTACCTGTGTGGACGAGAATCCTCCCAGCGCGTTGCGTTGCTGCGAGAGCCACTTCACCACGGGCAGGGCCGACACCACGTCCCCCAGCGCGGTGTAGGTGAGGAGAGCGTAGGCCGTCATCTCCACCTCCGCCGACACAACTGTGCACGGGAGACACGAGAGGCAGTCACTGGGCCGTCCGTCACTACCCCTTGCCCGCAGCTCTCTGCCTCGGCCCCTTGCCCACCAGTCGATGGCAGCATGACATGAAGCAAACCACTCTTAAAATGTGGATTACAGACATGTCTGAGACGCTACATCTTGAAGATATGAGACTTGTCTTAGCAGAAAAACCAGAGCATGGACACCATTCATTGATTCATTACAAGGATAGTACGGTGCAACGCCATTTTGGAATTAAATCGAATTACGGGTTGGGTGATGGGTTGGAAGAGATACGAAGTAGGTATATCATCACTTTTTGATTTTCTTTCTGTTTTTGTCTTTTTATTTCTTTACGTTCCTTCTTATTTATTTTATTGCACACTTTGGCTACGCCAATTTGGTAGTCGAGGGTTCTATTTTTTGCACATTCACTTTCTCTCTCTCTCTCTCTTGCTTTTTCTCCTTTCTTCTTCTCGTCCTTGGCTAAAAATCAAAAGTGCAGCTGAACACCAAATATATTATGCCATATGCCATATGCCGCGGTTTATACTTTTGTACACTGCTTCTAATAAAAATAATTTAAAAAATGAATAAATAATTTTTTTTTTAAATATATATTTTTAAAAAGCCAACCACTGCATGGCTTGACCTCACCAGCCATTACGGTGAAGCCCCTTCACACCAAAATGGGAGTCCTGCACCCCAGACAAAACATGAGTGTTCTCTACGACTTTAGTTTCGAGATAAACAGCGAGGGAGCAGGCCCTGCGGCCCACCGAGTCCGCGCCGACCACCGCCCACCCCACGGTCGGGGCAATTTTTTACGGAAGCCGATAGACCTCCAATCCCGCACTTCTTTGGAATGTAGGAGGAAACCGGAACACCCGGACGAAACCCACGAGGCCGCGCGGAGAATGTGCAAACGCTGTATCGGCAGCACCCGTCGTCGGGTTTGAACCTGGGTTTCTGGCGCTGTCAGGCAGCAACTCTAGCGCTGGGCCGCCGTGCTGCCAAGCTCGCCGATCAGCTAGATGGGAAGTCAGGGATGCTAAAGCACTCTAGCTTTTTTTTTATTGCGCATCGAGGTAATTACTTTGAACAGAAAGCGCTGGCTGGTATCACAAAGGTGCCCCTTTACCTGACTGGGAGAGGCCGTCAGTGAAACCCATAAACGTATCCTCGTCCGTGACTGTGGTGCCCATCAGACTCCAGTGCGTGAAGCCATCTGCAATTCACAAGCTGAATTAATCCACTCATGTACCAGAAACAAAATTATTTGCAGCAAGAGATTACCCTCCCCCCCCCCCCCACACATATGATCTGAGACACCCTCCTGGAATATGGCTGGTTAGAGTCAGATTCTGTAAGGGTTTTCTTTCAAAACTCTTTAGATTCTGGAGTAGTTTCCTGAGGATTGGCGGGTAGCAAATGTAACCCCTCTTTTTAAGAAGGGAGGGAGAGAGAAAACGGGGGGAATTACAGACCAGTTAGTCTAACATCGGTAGTGGGGAAACTGCTAGAGTCAGTTATTAAAGATGGGATAGCAGCACATTTGGAAAGTGGTGAAATCATTGGACAAAGTCAGCATGGATTTACAAAAGGTAAATCATGTCTGACGAATCTTGTGGAATTTTTCGAGGATGTAACTAGTAGCGTGGATAAGGGAGAACCAGTGGATGTGGTATATCTGGACTTCCAGAAGGCTTTCGACAAGGTCCCACATAAGAGATTAGTATACAAACTTAAAGCATACGGTATTAGGGGTTCAGTATTGATGTGGATAGAGAACTGGCTGGCAAACAGGAAGCAAAGAGTAGGAGTAAACGGGTCCTTTTCACAATGGCAGGCAGTAACTAGTGGGGTACCGCAGGGCTCAGTGCTGGGACCCCAGCTGTTTACAATATATATTAATGATCTGGATGAGGGAATTGAAGGCAATATCTCCAAGTTTGCGGATGACACTAAGCTGGGGGGCAGTGTTCGCTGTGAGGAGGATGCTAGGAGACTGCAAGGTGACTTGGATAGGCTGGATGAGTGGGCAAATGTTTGGCAGATGCAGTATAATGTGGATAAATGTGAGGTTATCAACTTTGGTGGCAAAAACAGGAAAGCAGACTATTATTTAAATGGTGGCCGATTAGGAAAAGGGGAGATGCAGCGAGACCTGGGTGTCATGGTACACCAGTCATTGAAAGTAGGCATGCAGGTGCAGCAGGCAGTGAAAAAAGCGAATGGTATGTTAGCTTTCATAGCAAAAGGATTTGAGTACAGGAGCAGGGAGGTTCTACTTCAGTTGTACAGGGTCTTGGTGAGACCACACCTGGAGTATTGCGTACAGTTTTTGGTCTCCAAATCTGAGGAAGGACATTATTGCCATAGAGGGAGTGCAGAGAAGGTTCACCAGACTGATTCCTGGGATGTCAGGACTGTCTTATGAAGAAAGACTGGATAGACTCGGTTTATACTCTCTGGAATTTAGGAGATTAAGAGGGGATCTTATAGAAACTTACAAAATTCTTAAGGGGTTGGACAGGCTAGATGCAGGAAGATTGTTCCCGATGTTGGGGAAGTCCAGGACAAGGGGTCACAGCTTAAGGATAAGGGGGAAATCCTTTAAGACCGAGATGAGAAAGACTTTTTTCACACAGAGAGTGGTGAGTCTCTGGAACTCTCTGCCACAGAGGGTAGTTGAGGCCAGTTCATTGGCTATATTTAAGAGTGAGTTGGATGTGGCCCTTGTGGCTAAGGGGATCAGAGGGTATGGAGAGAAGGCAGGTACGGGATACTGAGTTGGATGATCAGCCATGATCATATTGAATGGCGGTGCAGGCTCGAAGGGCTGAATGGCCTACTCCTGCACCTAATTTCTATGTTTCTATGTTTTGCCATTGAACACGCTGCTGGAGAGGCTGCTCCAGGTTACAGGGTAATGGGGAAACGGCTGCGCGACGGTGGAATGACTGGAGTGAGTGCAGCAGCTGCAGCGTCTCGACCTGAAGCGGCCACTGTTCCGTTCTCTCTACAGATGCTGCTCGGCCCGCTGTTCCCTCCAGCAGTTTCCTTTATGTGCCAGATTCCAGCAGCCGCCACCTACCTTATCTCCAGTGGAATGAATAGCCTCCACTGGACTCAAGATTCCAAGATCACAAGTTCAGGCTCATAAGATCATCGGTTCTAGGAGCAGAATTAGGCCATTCAGCCCATCGAGCCTACTCCATCATTCAATCATGGCGGATCTATCTTTCAATAGACATTAGGTGCAGGAGGAAGCCAGTTGCCCCGTCGAGCCTGCACCACCATTCAATGTGATCATGGCTGATCATCCACAATCAGTACCCCGTTCCTGCCTTCTCCCCATATCCCTTCACTCCGTTGTCTTTAAGAGCCCTATCTAGCTCTCTTGTGAAAGCATGCCGAGAACTGGCCTCCACCGCCCTCTGATGCAGAGAATGCCACAGACTCGCAACCCCATTCTCCTGCCTAATTCCCCATAATCTACAAAACCTGTACGTCTTTCTAATGTGGAGGAAACGTCAGCATCTGGAGAAAACCCACCCGCTCACAGGGAGAACGTACAAACGACAGCACCCGCAGTCAGGATCGAACCCCGGTCTCTGGAGCTGGAGCCTACCGCTGCACCCTAAGCCCTGCCCCACTGGGAATACTATTCCTGTAATTTAGTTTGGTAAATTTGTCACGTGTGCTGAGGCACAGTGAAAAGCTTGCATTACGTGCTAACCCGTCGGCGGAAAGACAGGACACAATTGCAAGCGAGCCGTTCACAGTGTGGAGGGGAAATGCAGCCGTGGGAGGAGAGGTTTAGAGGAGTGCAGCATCTACCATGTGTGATTTGCAGTTCCACTTCCCTGACCAGCCCGCAGAGGTCGACATCTTGGATTGCCCACCAAACGGCAAAGTTAATGTACAAACGATGACACAGGACACGGAAGCGGGCGTGATGTGGTAACTTTCAATGAGAACAGAAAATCATGGGCTGACCAGAGGTTGCATTAAGCTGACCATTTTCTTTCTTTCGTTCTTCCCACTCTCTCCGTCCGCCCACTCTCACTCCCACCACTCACTCCCTCCCCCCCACTCACTCTCTCTCTCTCTCCCCCTCCCTCTCTCCTCTCTCTCTCCCCCTCCTCTCTTCTCTCTCCCCTCCCTCTCTTTCTCTCTCTCCCCCCACTCTCTCCCCCACTCCCTCTTTCCCACCACCACTCCCTCAACTCTCTCTCCCATCACTCTCTCTCCCCCCCACTCCCTCTCTCTCTCTCTCTCTCTCTCACACCCACCCACTCACTCTCTCTCCCCCCCACTCACTCTCTCCCCCCCACCCCTCTCCCCCCCTCCCTTTCTTTCCCCCCCACACCCACTCCCTCTCTCCCCCCATCCTCTCTCTCTCTCTCTCTCTCCCCCACTCCCTCTCTCTCCCACCACCACTCCCTCAACTTTCTCCCACCCACTCCCTCTCTCCCCCACCCTTCTCTCTCTCTCTCTCCCCACTCCCTCTCTCTCCCACCACCACTCCCTCAACTCACTCCCACCCACTCCCTCTCTCCCCCCACCCCCTCTCTCTCCCACTCTCTCAACTCACTCCCACCCACTCCCTCTCTCCCCCCACCCCCTCTCTCTCCCACTCTCTCAACTCACTCCCCCACTCCCTCTCTCCCCCACCCACTCCCTCTCTCGCCCACCCACTCCCTCTCTCTCCCACCCACTCCCTCTCTCCCCCACCCTCCCTCTCTAACCCTCACGTGGATAGATAGCTGTGATAAGTGGCATGGCGGTGGACTAGGTGGGCAGTGTGGAGGTGCGGACGCACCTTGCATGATGGCCATGTTGTTGAGCCTCCTCAGTGCGGCCGCGGCGTGCTTGCTCCGCAGCAGGGTCAGTGCGTAGGCAGACAGGGCCGTGGTGTAGGGGTCATCTGCCGAGTACATGTTGCCTTCCAGGAAATGTTTCGCTTTTCCAACCGCAGCTTTCTCCTCCTAAAATCCACAAAATACAGCAACTAAAAACGTACAATCTTCATTCCGGTTAGATTGGCTTGTCCCGATAAACATCCTCCTCCTGCCCTGGACACACGGATAAACATTGCTCCCGCTGCACGGCAAGGTCTTCACCCATCCACAGCCAGGCAGTCTCTGTGTCAAACTGACACATCCCTTCCCCTCTCCCTCTCCCATCTATCTTTGCCAAGAAGGCACACAACACACTTGTCTCCTCTGTATTGTATACGTCCCCATCTGTCTTTGTTACTCTCAGTTTGTTAGGGGCACAACACACTTTTTTTAGTGTGATTTTTCTCCCCCTCTCATTTCTCTCTCTCTCTCTCTCTCTCTCTCTCTCTCTCTCTCTCTCCCCCACTCCCTCTCTCCCCCCACTATCTCTCTTCCCCACTATCTCTCTTCCTCCACACTCTCTCTCCCCCACTCCCTCTGTCCCCCACTTTCGCTCTCCCCCACTCCCTCTGTCCCCCCACTCTCTCTCTTCCCCCACTATCTCTCTTCCCCACTCTCTCTCTCTTCCTCCACTCTCTCTCTTCCTCCACACTCTTTCTTCCTCCGCACTCTCTCTCCCCCACTCCCTCTGTCCCCCCACTCTCTCTCTTCCCCCCCCTCTCTCTATCTCTCTGAAAGCGCAATGAAATTAACTTATCGAGTGGAAAAGTTGAGGATGAGAGATGCGTGCAAACAGGGGGGTGGGGGGGGGGGGTGGGGGCGATTCAGGCAACCCCACGACAGAAGGGGGAGGAATTGTACAGTTTGGTAGCCACAGGGAGAAAGGAACTCCTGTGGCGTTCTGTGCTGCACCTTGGTGGGACCTGCCCCGGTCGTGGGGAGAACGCGCAAACTCCACACAGAGAGCATCCATAGCCAGGATCAAACCCGGGTCTCCGGCGCTGTGAGGCAGCAACTCTACCGCTGCTCCACCGCAGTTTCAGTTTAGCGATACAGTATGGAAACAGGCCCCTTTGGCCCACCAATCAACAGCCAAAGGGAGAGACAGAGAACTCTCAGGAGAAAGTTAGATATAGCTCCTAGGGCTAAAGGAATCAAGGGATATGGGGAAAAAGCAGGAACGGGGTACTGAACGATGATCGTATTGAATGGCGGTGCTGGCTTGTAGGGCCGAATGGCCTACTCCTGTACCTATTTTTCCATGTTCTATGTTTCTAACTGGGGTGGCACGTTGGCGCACCAATGGAGGTGCTGCCTCACAGCACCGGTTCGGGATTGAACCCGGGTCTCCGGCGCTGCACGCTAGCCAACATGGCCGCCCCGCGGGCATCTTTGGGAAAGGCACAGGCACAGGAGAGCCCGGCTGCCCTGGCGGAGGGAGGCCCCGCGGGGCTGGACTGTACCGGGCAGGTGAAACCTGCGGCTCCTCTGATCCTGCCAGCTCCCCGTCTCCCGCTGGCGAGCACTCATGTTTAAGAGCTGCACTTTCTTCCTGTTTCCTGACCCCTCCAGAGCTAGCGTGGAGAGGGGATCGAGCGGGCGGCACATGCCTGAGAAAAACAGGAATTCAAGGAATTCACGCATTCCTCCGTCTCCCTGTTAAAAACCCCATGGAAGATCTCCCCCCCACCCCCGGGCCCTTGTTAACCTGCGTCCGTCCCCCTGCAAACCTCTTCAAATTACAATCAGAGACTGTAGCAGGATTAACTCGACCTAATTAGTGGTCACCCATCAGATATCGTTAACCCTTTCAGTCCACTTACCCTGGAGGCAACGGAATGGGGCTGCGTGCGGGTCACATCACTGGGAACTACGCGTTGAAACATCTGGATCAAGGTGTAATGGTGTTACTGAAGACTAACCATGGATTTAACATTGCATCCAACCTGTGCGGGGCACTAAATGCTGGAGTAACTCAGCGGGACAGGCAGCGTCTCTGGAGAGTAGGGAAGGGTGACGTTTCGGGTCGAGACACTTCTTCAGGCCCGGAAGGTCAACCATTCCTTCACTCCAGAGATGCTGCCTGACCCGCTGAGTTACTCCAGCATTTTGTGTCTGTCTTCAGTGTAAACCAGCATCTGCAGTCCCTTCCTGTATAGTTAAGTTTCCTGGGGTGAATGCAATGGGGCAATGGTGAACAAGCTTCTCTCTTGGTCTCAACCCTGCTGTCTGTTAGATGGCACAGAGCACATACGCCCGCTGTGTCCAATCACCACCCTCTGCTTCCCCTCCACGTTGGGACACTTCGTAAATTCATATGGCATTGGAGCAGAATTAGGCCATTCGGCCCATCAAGTCTAGTCCGCCATTCAATCATGGCTAACCTACCTTTTCCTCTCAAATCCATTCTCCGGCCTTCTCCCCATTACCCTTGACACCCTTACTAATCGAAAACCTGTCAATCTCCACTTTAAAAATAACCAATGATTTGGCCTCCACAGCATTTTGCGGCAGTGAATTCCACAGATTCACCTACTCTGGCAAAATGAAATCCCTCCTCATCTCCTTTCTAAAGGTGCGTCCTTTATTCTGAGGCCGTGCCCTCTGGTCCTAGACTCTCCCACTAGTGGAAACATCCTCCCCACATCCACTCGATCCAGGCCTTTCACTATTCGGTAAGTTTTAATGAGGCCTCCCCTCATCCTTTTAAACTCCAGCGAGTGTGCTTCTATCACTGCGAGTACAGGCCCAGTGCCGTCAAACGCTGGTCATACGTTAACCCGACCATCCCCAGGATCCGTCTCGTAAACCTCCTCCGGACCCTCTCCAACGGCAGCACATCCTTCCTCAGGTGTGGGGCCCAAAACTGCTCACAATACTCCATATGTGGCTGACCAGCAGCCGGCAGAGCCTCAGCATTGCATCCCTGCTTTTAGAATGTGAATGGTTTGTGGAATTGTCCCACAGGATGACCCACTACTGCCTGAGCAGGAGAGCTGGTCTCCATTGACCCCTCTGCTGTTGGATAAACTCTTGTGAGCTTCGCGGGTCAAGACTGTCTGTCATGGGACTTGCTACCAAGGCACATTACGACAGTGACACACATTCTGAAAACCAGAGACAGCAACACGAATGTTGAGACTTTGTCGCATCACGTTGAGACTGTTTGGCTTCATGGTCTCTCCGAGCGTGGCTATAAACAAGCTTTACATTTTTTTTATTCATCCCATTTTACCTTAAGCAATGGGGAAGAGAAGCTGCATGATCAGAGTTGGGAAACCCTCTGGAGAGGAGATTGGCTTCATTTTAGTTTCAGTTTAGTTTAGAGATACAGCGCGGAAACAGGCCCTTCGGCCCACCGGGTCCGCGCTGACCAGCGATCCCCGCACACGTCTGTGGAATTCTCTGCCTCAGAGGGCGGTGGAGGCAGGTTCTATGGATGCTTTCAAGAGAGAGCTAGATAGGGCTCTTAAAGATAGCGGAGTCAGGGGATCTGGGGAGAAGGCAGGAACGGAGTACTGATTGGGGATGTTCAAGAAGGAACTGCAGATGCTGGAAAATGGAAGGTAGACAAAAATGCCGGAGAAACTCAGCGGGTGCGGCAGCATCTAAGGAGTGAAGGAAATAGGCGACGTTTTGGGCCGAAACCCTATGCCTATTTCCTGGAACTCTTCGGGTTTCGGCCCGAAACGTTGCCTATTTCCTTCGCTCCATAGATGCTGCCGCACCCGCTGTGTTTCTCCAGCATTTTTGTCTACCTACTGATTGCGGATGATCAGCCATGAAGACATTGAATGGCGGTGCTGGCTCGAAGGGCCGAATGGCCTACTCCTGCACCTATTGTCTATTAACACTATCCTAAACACACTATGGACAATTTACAATTATACCAATCCAATTAGCCTACAAATCTGTACGTCTTTGGAATGAGGGAGGAAACCGAAGATCTCAGAGAAAACCCATGCGGTCACGGGGAGAACGCGCAAACTCCGTACAGACAGCACCCGCAGTCGGGATCGAACCCGGGTCTCTGGCGTTGTATTCGCCATAAGGCAGCAAGTCTACCGCTGCGTCACCATGTTAATCAGATGTTAATCAGAACAACTAGTCTTGTTTCGAGATTCTTTGTTTTTTTTTAAAGTGGTGACAGTACCCTGAGGTTAAGTTTGATGGCCCCCAGTCTCATGTGACCTCGGGTCAAGTCATTTATCAAGGTGATGCCGGGATTAAAGGTGGATTCGCTACAGGGAGGGATTGGACAAACTTGGATTCTTGTCTCTGGAACGCCCGAGGTTGAGAAGTCGATAAAATGATCACAGGCATAGATTGGGTCGGTAGACAGAACCTTTTTCCCAGGATGGAGATATCAACCTCTAGAGGGCACAACTTCAAGGTGAGAGAGACAAAGTTTAAAGGAGATGCGCAGGTCAAGTTTTCTTTCTACAGAGGGTTGGGAGTGCCTGAAACGCACTGCCAGGGGTGGTGGTGAAGGTCGATTTGACAGTGACATTGAAGAGGATTTTTGGACCGGCAGGGAATGGAGGGATAGGGATCACGTGCAGGCAGCTGTGATTAGTCTTAGTTTAATTTAGTTTAGTTTAGAGATACAGGGTGGAAACAACAGATCCTTCCCTCCCCCCCCCCCCCCCCGACCAGCAATCCCCATACACTCGCACTATCCTACACACTAGGGACAATTTACAACCGAGGCCAATTAACCCGCACATCTTTGGAACGTGGGAGGAAACTGGAGCACCCGGAGAAAACCCACGCGGTTATGGGGAGAACGTGCAAACTCCGTACAGACAGCGCTGTAAGGCAGCAACTCCACCATGCCAGCCTTGGTCTCGTGTTCGGCACGGACATTATGGGCCGAAGGGACTGTTCCTGTGCTGTACTGCTGTATGTTCTGTGTTCTTTGAGGGTCATCCCACTCCTATCCCCATCTGAAGAAGGGCCTCGACCCGAAACCTCTCCCATTCCTTCTCTCCAGAGATGCTGCCTGCCCCGCTGAGTTACTTCCGTCCACAATTCGGCCAGACACCGTATTGCAAATGCGAGCCCCTGCAAAAAGGCCACGCGAGGACCTCGACCCTACCTCAGAGGTGATGCCCGTCTCCAGGAGTGCGGCCACAACATAGGCAGTCAGCGAGATCTTCCCATGGATTCCACCCTGAAAAAATTGCAACGAGGAATTCACTGCTGATGCCAAGCCCGGACCTGGAACTCAAAGCGGTGAATGGTACGGACAGGCAATCACACACACACACAGAGCCCACAAACAGCAATCTGATCACTGACCAGGCAAACTGCTTTGGATGTGTTGGTGGAGGGAGGAATATCGGCCAAGACACCCGAAGGGCTCCCCTGCTTCTCATCGATTAGATGCCGTGGGATCTTTAACATCCACCTGAACAGGAGATGGACCTGGTTGTAACGCAGAGTTGGCCAACAGATATTACTGACCAGCCCCACCCGGGGCGATGGTGACTGTTTTAGCCCAATGCAGTAATGTTAGTAGATCCTACCTGACCATGAACGTACTTCACCTGTGCACCTTTATGTAACAAACTGCCACCATTTGGTTTAGATTATTTTAGTTTAGAGATGGAAACAGCGTGGAAACGGGCCCTTCGGCCCACCGAGTCCGCCCCGGCCCAGCGATCCCCATACACTGATACTATCCCACGCACACTGGGGACAATTTACAATGTTACCAAGCCAGTTAAAACTCCAAACCTGCAGGTTTTTGGAGCGCGGAAGGAAACCATACGGACAGCACCCGTAGTCAGAATTGAACCCGGGTCCGTACGCTGTAAGGCAGCAGCTCGCCCGCTGCGCCACCGTGCCGTCCCGGTGCCCAGAAAAGTAAGCAGTCGGGGAAAAACAGTGCTGGAGGAGCTCAGCGGGCCAGGCAGCATCAGCGGAGGGAAATGTTCAGCCGTGGTTTTGGGTCGTTATCCTTCGCCATCCTGATCGAAAACGTCATCCGTCCATTTCCTTCCAGAGAAGCTGCCTGTCCTGCTGAGTTCCTCCAGCAGCTCGATTTTCTAACTCCAGACTCCGCCTGCATCTCTTGTGACACCAACACTCATCCACCCCCGTAATTGTTGGTTTTATGATTAAATTCACGGTGGCGCGGCGGTAGAGCTGCTGCCTCACAGCGCCAGGGACCCGGGTTCCATCCTGACGACGGGTGCTGTCTGTACGGAGTTTGCACGTTCTCCCCGCGGCCTGCGTGGGTTTCCCCCGAGATCTTCGGCTTCCTCCCACCCTCCAAAGACGCGCAGGCTTGTAGGTGGATTGGCTTGGAATCGATGCAAATTGTTCCCAGTGTGTGTGGGATAGTGTTAAAGTGCGGCGATCACCGGCCGGCGCAGGCTCGGTGGGCTGGAGGGTCTGTTTCCGCGCTAATCTCTAAACTAAACACTGGAAATTCACGCACATACAGAGGCTTTTAGAAACCATTTGCCAGTTGGGATCCAGCCCTTTATACTCCCAACCTAACCCCCCCCCCCCCCCCCTGCCCTGCCGTCTCCCTCTACCCCACTGCCCCTCTCGCAGTTGGCTTTGTGCTGGTCGATGTGCTCAGGGAGAGGCCCAGCCGTGGAATTACCTGGATGTCCTTGTTCAGAATGCGCCCGACCGCAGGGAAGGAGCCGTCGTCCTGCTGATGCCGTATGATCCACTCCTTGGCAGTGTCCAGCTCCTTCGGGTCAATGTAGATAAACCCACGGGACTGCGCAAAGGATTTCAGTACAAATGCCGTCAGCCTGGGAAAAACACAGGATGCACGGGAGGAAAATATTAGCTCCGCACTCCATGACTCCGGACATGACACATCGGTGCAGTTAAACATGACTGCATTCGAAGTGGTGCTCCTAAGATTAGTTCATCGCTTGTTCATTGAGAGGGATTTGAGTGTGGACAGTGGCAGTTCTCAGAGGCATGATGGAGAGATGGTTTAGTTTAGTTTAGTTAGTTTAGATAGAGCATGGAAAACAGGCCCTTCAGCCCACTGACTAGCAATCACCAGCAAGTGTACACTACTTCTATCCTGCACACACTCGGGACCATTTATGCCCCTGTCCCACTTAGGAAACCTGAACGGAAACCTCTGGAGACTTGGCGCCCCTCCCAAGGTTTCCGTGCGGTCCCCGGAGGTTTTTGCCAGTCTCCCTAATGGTCGAAAGTGGTTTCCACTTTTTTTCTGCTCCAGCGAAGCAGCGGAAACCACTTTCGACCCATTAGGGAGACTGACAAAAACCTCCGGGAACCTCCGAAAACCGCACGGAAACCTAGGGTGGGGCGCAAAGTCTCCAGAGGTTTCCGTTCAGGTTTCCTAAGTGGGACCGGGGCATGAATGTAATTGTTATATGTTATATGTTATATGTTATGAGAAGCCAATTAATCTACAAACCTGCACGCGTGTTTGGTGTGTCGCAGGAAACCCGGAACACCCGTAGACAACCCACGCGGTCACCGGGAGAACGTGCAAGCTCCACACAGACAGCACCCAGGGTCAGGTTGGAAGGGGGGGGCCTCTGGCGCTGTGAGGCAGCGGCTCGACCCGCTGCACCTTTGCTGCCATAGGCAGTCCCGCATATTTACGTACAATGTTCTCTTATTTGATCGGACAGAAATGCGCAAGAAAGCTTTTCACTTATATCCTGGATCACGCGACAATAATAAACCTAAAGCCCCAAACTAATCTCTGGGGGCTGGTGGTGGTGGGGGCGGGGCGGCTGAAGATGAGATGAGAGTTAGACAAGCGTGCTGGAGAAACTCAGCGGGTGCAGCAGCATCTAAGGAGTGAAGGAAATAGCGAAGGAAATAGGCAACGTTTCGGGCCGAAACCCTTGGGTTTCGGCCCGAAACGTTGCCTATTTCCTTCGCTCCATAGATGCTACTACACCCGCTGAGTTTCTCAAGTTTATTGTCGTGTGTCCCTGATAGGACAATGAAATTATTGCTTTGCTTCAGCACAACAGAACACAGTAGGCATTGACTACAGAACAGATCAGCGTGTCCATATACCATTATATAAATATATACACACATGAATAAATAAACTGATAAAGTGCAAATAACAGACAATGGGTTATTAATGTTCAGAGTTTTGTCCGAGCCAGGTTTAATAGCCTGATGGCTGTGGGGAAGTAGCTATTCCTGAACCTGGTCGTTGCAGTCCTCTGGCTCCTGCACCTTCCACCTTCCAGCACTTTTGCCTACTTTCGATTTTCCAGCCTCTGCAGTTCCTTCTTAAACACATTGATGGGAGTTGAACGGGTGAGCTGGGAAGGAGGAGGGAATGACTGGTCCCTCCTGACCAGCTGTGAGGGTTCAGACTGGCACCAGTAAACTCCCCACCCAGTGTGAGAGAGCTCGCTGTGAGTTGTCAGTGCGGCTGGAGAAAATCCGAATGGAAGCTTGGAATCGGGCCGAGAGTGAACTCTCTGAAAGAGACTTATTCAGGAAAACGGAACATTTGCGGCAGCAGAACTGGCACCTCGGGTTAAACGTTACAATTGGAAGATTGGGCCTTGCGCTTTAAAACTCCCCCGAGGCCCCAGAACCTATTAAGAAAAACTGCTGCTAATGACTGCTGGGTCTTTGCAGCTCATAGCAGAGTCGCCAGAGAGGGAGAGGGAGGAGAGAGGGAGGGAGAGTGCTCAACCTCTCAACTACTGAATCGTGCTATTATCACCCCCTGCCTCCATCACAGTTGGAGGGGATCGCCGTTTAACCAACGACCCGCAGTGAATTTTTCAAGTGTTAAGTAACGGCCTGTCACAATCTTTCACGGTGAGGGACTGAATCACAGCAGGCATTGTGCAAAGGGGTTGCTACCTCTCTCAAATGATTTGCTCTGGTATTTTACACTGACCTGGCTGTGGGGGAGCAGGAAAGGTCAGTGGCTCTGCTACAGAACTGGAAGTGTGCCTCCACAATAGCTGTTTATATCTGGTTTACCTACTGATGCAGTTGATTCCACTTCAGTGACTTAGAGAATCGCCAAATGTTTATGGAATGGATTAGGCTCCAGCGACGAAGAAGACATCGCACTCTTTCCTGCAGCTTCACATTAAAAGACACAAAGTGCTGGAGTAACTCGTGGAACTCACTAACTTACTCCAGCACTTTGTGACTTTGTCGGTAAACCAGTATTTGATGTTCCTTGCGTCCACCGTATCACTGTTTGTGTAATTCATCTCACATCGGGCGGCGCGGTAGAGTTGCTGCCTTATAGCGCCAGAGACCCGGGTTCGATCCTGACTACGGGTGCTGTCTGTAAGGAGTTTGTACGTTCTCCCCGTGACCGCGTGGGTTTTCTCCGGGTGCTCCGGTTTCCTCCCACACTCCGAAGACGTGCGGGATTGTAGGTTAAATGGTTTCTGTAAATTGTCCCCGGTGTGTAGGACAGAAGTAGTGTACGGGTGATCGCTGGTCGGTGTAGGCGGTGGGCCGAAGGGCCTGTTTCCGCGTTGCATCTCTAAACTAAACTAAATTGGAGGCCACTCTTCCACTACATCCAGCCTCAAGGGCACTTCCTTCCCATCCAGCAGGTCTGAACTCACTGGGCTCTTTGGGGTCCAGTTGACAACCCATCAACAATGCTGCTGGCACATACCCCTAAACATTGATCTACTTAAGAGAGAGACACAAAAGGCTGGAGTAACTCAGCAGGTCAATGCAGCATCTCTGGAGAAAAGGAATAGGTGATGTTTCGGGCCTAGTCCCATCTTCAGACATTTTCCAGATATCAACCACTCTGTAAAAAAAAACAACTTGCCCCTCAAATTCTCTTTAAAACCTTTTCTTCTCACGCTAGACCTACGCTCTCTTGATTTTGAAACCCCTACCTTGGGCGAAACATTCTGACCATCTACCCTTTCTGTGTGTCTTATGGTTTTATACACCTCTATCAGGTCAACCTCCCAGCCTTCCTCTCTCCAGGACAAACAAGGCCTGTTTAGGCAACCTCTCCCGTAACTCAATCCAGGAAACTCTCTCCGCATCCTTCCGCTTGGGTGGTGACCAGAACTGCACAGAATGCTCTATGTGTGGCCAAACTATTGTGTAAACCTGCAACATAACATTGCAACTGTTTTATTCTTATCCTGACCTATGAAGGTGAGCCTGCAGTCCGCCTTCTCTACCATCCCATCTACCCTTGCTGCCAATTTCAGGGAGCTATGGACTTGAGATAGACACAAACAGCTGGAGTAACTCAGCGGGTCAGGCAGCATCTACAGTATCTGCGGTTTAAATCAGCATCTGCAGTTCCTTCCTACGCAACTGTGGACTTGAATTCTTTACGTCCATCTGTTCACCATCACTCGTGACCACCCAATCATTTACAATCGATGTCCTTCTCCTACTTGGCTTCCCAAAATGCCTCACCTCACATTGGCCAGGAGTAAATTCCAACAGTCACCACCACTCCACCTAACAATCCATCTGTCTTGTATCCTGATCTAACCTTGGGCAACCCCCTCACTATCCACTGCACCATCAACCTGGCTTCACCTGCAAGCTTCTCATGTTCACATTCAAGCTGTTAATATCCTTCACAAAAGACAAGCGTCCCGGCACCGACCCCTACTGTCAGACCACTGGTCACTGGCTTCTAATCAGAAACGCATCCTTCCACCATTCCACCCTTTCGTTGCTGGTCCTGTTTTGTTCTGGCCTTCTCTATCTTTCAGTCTGAAGAAGAGCTCCGACCCTAGACGTCAGCTATTGCTTTTCTCCAGAGATGCTGCCTGACACGCTGAGTTACTCCCTCCAGCATTTTACGTCTACCTTTGGCATAAACCAGCATCTGCAGTTCCTTCCTACACATCCTTCCACCACCACGTCCTTGTCTGCGAAGGGAAGAGCGATCACATTGTAACATTGCAGGGAAAATGTTCCCAATGTTGGGCGAGTCCAGAACCAGGGGCCACACTCTTAGAATAAAGGGGAGACCATTTAAGACTGAGGCGAGAAAAAAACGGTTTCACCCAGAGAGTTGTGAATTTGTGGAATTCCCTGCCACAGAGGGCAGTGGAGGCCAAGTCACTGGATGGATTTAAGAGAGAGTTAGATAGAGCTCTAGGGGCTAGTGGAATCAAGGGATATGGGGAGAAGGCAGGCACGGGTTATTGATAGGGGGTGATCAGCCATGATCACAATGAATGGCGGTGCAGGCTCGAAGGGTCGAATGGCCTCCACCCCCACCTATTTTCGATGTTTCTATGTTTCTATGTTAACTTTTGTAAGTTTGTCGACGTCCTTTAGGTGGCGACTCTTTGCATACTTGTGTACTGTATGCAAAACAACAAATTCCACTGTACTAAGTACACATGACGATAAAATATCAATCAATCAATCGATTAATCAAATAATACAGAGACATTTCATCATGCATGTCACACTGGCAAAAAAAAAAGCTTTTTTGGAAAAGAAATTCTCGTCTGAGCTGAATCTTTGAATGAAATCCTGTCTGGGCCGTGAGCCAAGATTTACAAATTGTTAGCTTTTCTCTCCATTTCCTTCACACTGATCTAACCATGAAATGTTTTGGCAAACATCAGGTTTCTCTGGACCTGGCTGCGGTTGCACTGGTGCCCATGTGTGCAGGGACTGGGGCCGCTGACAGCCAGCCACCGCTATTTGGGATTCTGCTCCAGTGAGCTTGCTCTTGCACTCATGCCCTCAGGAAGAGGTGAGATTCTGGCACGGACCCAATGACCTCATCCAAACAGGAGACGTTTCAGCAACGTACCCATCACACACCGGCCAACTATCCAAGCCAGAGACCAGTCACAAAATGATGGAGTTATTCAGCGGGACAGGCAGCAGCTCCGGACAGAAGGAACGGGTGATGTTTCGGGTCGAGACCCACCTTCAATCCAGCAGTTTTTGTCTAAATCCAGTTAAAACCCACATCTGCAGTTCCTTCCTATCCAAGCCAGAATCATACCCTCAAGATATTGACAATGGAATACAGGCTTTGTTTAATTGCGTGCTTGCAACATTCCCGGTCGAAAGTCTGAAGAAGGGTCTCGACCAGAAATGTCACGTATTCCTTCGCTCCATAGATGCTGCCTCACCCGCTGAGTTTCTCCAGCATTTTTGTCAACCCTCGATTTTTCCAGCATCTGCAGTTCTTTCTTAAACGAAAGGTTATCTTTGGTATTGGAGTTAACAGATTGAGCTGACTGCTATAGATAACATTAAAGTACAAATTAACCTTCTTACTAGTTTCTTACTAGACTCATGTGATGATAATTACAGTAGTTTCATTTAGTTTAGAGATACTGTAAACGGTAAGAACTCTGCACCCACAACAGCTGGGTCTTGAAACTGGCGCCAAATCTGGTGATTCTGTACACAGTCTAGTTTAGATTAGAGATACAGCGTGGAAACAGGCCCTTCAGCCCACGCCGATCAACGATCACCCGCACACTAGCACTATAGAAACACAGACAATAGGTGCAGGAGTCGGCCATTCGGCCCTTCGAGCCTGCACCGCCATTCAATATGATCATGGCTGGTCATCCAACTCAGTATCCTGTACCTGCCTTCTCTCCATACCCCCTGAGCCGAATCCCTTTAGCCACAAGGGCCACATCTAACTCCCTCTTAAATATAGCCAATGAACTGGCCTCAACTACCTTCTGTGGCAGAGAATTCCACAGATTCATCACTCTCTGTGTGAAAAATGTTTTTCTCATCTCGGTCCTAAAAGACTTCCCCCTTATCCTTAAACTGTGACCCCTTGGGACTTCCCAACATCGGGAAACAATCTTCTGCATCTAAACCCTTTAAGAATCTTTTACGTTTCTATAAGAAATTCTAGCAAGTACAGCCGAGTCTATCCAGTCTTTCTTCATATGAAAGTCCTCCCAGGAATCGTCTGGTGAACGTTCTCTGTAATGGCAAGAATGTCTATCTGTCTACACACTAGGGACAATCTTTAATCAAAGGCAACTAAACCTACAAAACTGTATGCCTTTGGAGTGTGGGAGGAAACCGGAGAACCCAGACGCTCACGGGGAGACCTCATAAACTCCGTACAGACAGCGCCCGTGGTCAGGATCGAACCCGGGCCTCTGGCGCTGTGAGGCAGCAACGCTGCGCCACCGTTCCGCCCTAAGTTGTGTGCATTCATCGGGAATCCTTCTCACATCTTCAGATTCCAACCCCTCGTTTTGTTTTCACTTGGACTGTGTCCATGATGCTTCCCTAAGATGTATTTAAGTGCTTAAGAAGGAACTGCAGATGCTGGATAATCGTAGACAAAAGTGCTGGAGAAACTCAGCGGGGATGCGGCAGCATCTATGAGCGAAGGGAATAGGCAACGTTTCGGGCCGAAAACCCTTGGGAAATAGGCAACGTTTCGGGCCGAAACCCTTGGGAATTGGGCAACGTTTCGGGTCCAAAACCCTCGGGAAATAGACAAAGTTTCGGCCTGAAACGTTGCCTATTTCCTTCGCTCCATAGATGCTGCTGCACCCGCTGAGTTTCTCCAGCACGTTTTGTCTACCTTGTATCTAAGTGCTTAGGTACAGTGGTACTTGCAATGAGCTCTGTACGTAAAAGAATTTCACCGCACTATGGACCATGGTTTTGTTGGCTCTTTAGCGTGAGCAGTAAGCGATGGCGAGTGAATACCATTGGATGGGAAATCATTGAACGAGTGGAAAGACGAGGCTAGGCCAACTCAAAACAGGATGAAGACGGAGGGGAGAGTGCAGGAAACCAGAACCAGGGGCCACAGTCTTAGAATAAAGGGGAGGTCATTTAAGACTGAGGTGAGAAAAAAGGGTTTCACCCAGAGAGTTGTGAATTTCTGGAATTCCCTGCCACAGAGGGCAGTGGAGGCCAAGTCGCGGGATGGATTTAAGAGAGAGTTGGATAGAGCTCTAGGGGCTAGTGGAGTCAAGGGCTATGGGGAGAAGGCAGGCCCGGGTTATTGATTGGGGACGATCAGTCATGATCACAATGAATGGCGGTGCTGGCTCGAAGGGCCGAAGGGCCTCCTCCTGCACCTAGTTTCTATGTTTCTATGAAACCTGACCTGGTGACCATTGAGTAGGAAGGAACTGCAGATGCTGGTTGACACTGAAGATAGATTTGGTCGCCAAATTATAGCAAAGATGTCAACAAAATAGAGAGAGTACAGAGGAGATTTACTAGAATGTTGCCTGGGTTTCAGCACCTAAGTTACAGAGATAGGTTGAACAAGTTATATCTCTATTCTTTGGATCGCAGAAGGTTAAGGAGGGACTTGATTGAGGCCTTTAAAATGATAGACAGAGATGACGTGGATAAGCTTTTTCCATTGAGAGTAGGGAAGATTCAAACAAGAGGGCATGATCTGAGAATTAAGGGACAGAAGTTTAGGGGTAACATGAGGGGGAATCTTCTTTACTCAGAGAGTGGTAGCTGTGGAGTGAGCTTCCAGTGGAAGTGGTGGAGGCAGGTTCGATTTTATCATTTAAAAATAAATTGGATAGGTATATGGACGGGACGGGAATGGAGGGTTATGGTCTGAGTGCAGGTAGATGGGACCAGGTGAGAGTAAGTGTTCTAGAAGAGCCGAGAGGGCCTGTTTCCGTGCTGTCATTGTTATACGGTTATATGGGGTTATAGACACAAAAAGCTGGAATAACTGATTGGATCAGGCAGCATCTCTGGAGACAAGGAATGGGTCGACTGGGAGCCAGGGGAAATTTCAGTCCTTCCCAACCCACTCTCCCCCACTGAGGGAAAGGAGAATTCTCCCCCCAATATTTTCTTGGTCCTTGTATTCATAGAAACTGAATAAATTCACGCACCACATACTCCCAGAAGAATCCCTCTCACCGAATGCGCTGTATGATCCATCCTCCCTCTTGTACGTTAGCTGGCGTTGATATCCTGGGGGGGGGGGGGGGGGAGAGAAAAAATGCAGAGGAGAATCTGTCCAGAATTCTAGTTTCTTTTTCCATTTGTTTTCATTTCAAAAGGAATAAAATCATTAGACCAAGCTCAATCTTGGAGGAGGATTACCAGAATGAGGCTTGGGGGATGGGGGAAAATTCTGGAAATGTTAGGTTTAGTTTCAGAGATACCTCGGGCGGAAACAGGCCCTTCGGCCCCTCCGGGTCCGAGCCGACCAGCGATCCCCGCACACTAATGCTATCCTACACACACCAGGGACAATTCACATTTATACCAAGCCAATTAGCCTACAAACCTGTACGTCTTTGGAGCGTGGGAGGAAACCAGAGCACCCAGGTAGGCCACGGGGAGAACGTACAAACTCCATACAGACGGCGGCCGCAGACTGAGCGGAGTTTGCACGTTCTCCCTGTGACCACGTGGGTTTTCTCCGGGCGCTCCGGTTTCCACCCACACTCATTCCTACTCCAGGTTTGTAGGTTAACTGGCTTGTGGAAAATGCGTAAATTGTCCGTAGTGTGTAGGACAGTGCTGGTGTACGGGGTGATCGCTGGTCGGCGCGGGCTCGGTGGGCCGAAGGGCCTGTTTCCACGCTGTATCTCCAAAGCCTAATGTCTAAAGACTCACCTTGTAGGAGGTAGTCAGTGGCCTCACTCTCCACCTCAGTGAACAGCTGCTTGGTCTTCTGTAGGTATCTCAACACAAAGACATTCGGGGCAAAATGGATCATGTTCTGTTCTCCACAGCCAAATGGGAGACGTAGGAGGTTGTCCAGATTATTGAGGGTGGGGCCCATCACATCCCCTGGTAACAGAGAGGTAACATTGAGGGATAGCAGACACAGAAAGGTTATCAGGATCGCACGCACACGACCCAGTGTGTGGCAGCAGCCTACGGTGCTCTCTTCCCCCTCCCCTCCTCTCCCCCCCTTCACCCTAGTCATCCTACTATTCCACTGTTCACATCCCTGCATCCCTTCATTATCACCTCTTCCCCAGCCAACAATGGACCATTATGAGCTCCAACATTCCTTGGTCATCTGTTGCCAGCCCAAAACATCACCCAGCCTTTTTCTCCACAGATGCTGCCTGTCCCGCTGAGTTAAGGGGCTGTCCCACTGTACGAGGTATTTCAAGAGCTCTCCCGAGTTTAATCAAACTCATGGGAAGTACGTAGAATGCACGTAGCGGCTACGTCGGAGCTCATGGATGTCTCGTAGCGGCTCGTAACGCTAACGGCAGGTACTCGGGAAACGCGGTAACTCGGGAAGTTTTGTCAGCACTGTGAAAAATGTCCACGAGAGCCCCCGAGTACCTACGAATGGCTAATACCGTAATTCTCCCAGTTCGAATCAGGGGAAACTCGGGAGAACTCTTGAATTACCTCGTACCCCTTTACACCAGCATTTTTTTTGTCTATCTTCATTGTATAACCAGCACCTGCACTTCCCTCCTGGACATCTTGAATGAAGGTTTCCCAAGTTACTTTTGTCTACCTTCCCCCCCCACCCAGCCTGAACTCAATTCTTCTAGAGATGTTGCCATATAGAAAATAGGTGCTGGAGTAGGCCATTTGGGCTCTGCGACCCAGCTCCGCCATTCATTGTGATCATGGCTGATCATCCAGAATCAGTAACCCGTGCCAGCCTTCTCCCTTGATATGTTGATGTCTGGTTCAGTGAGAATGGTAAGTTTCCCAGAACCTCAGAAGTCACTCATAGCAAACGCCCATCTCCCTCCGCCTAACCCAACCCTTCTGCCCTGTCCGCCTGTATTTCAGGGTTAATTGGGAGAGGTTAGAGGATTCTGCTCTACACGAGGCAGGCGCAGCTTTTACCTATCATGGAGGCCATGGCTCTCTCCGATCCAGGAACCACGTTGTGAGGGACACCAAGCGTGAAGGCCTCGTTGTGGTTCTCCTCCGATTCCTCTTTCCTCCAGATCTTGAACTCGCCCACCGAGCCCCAGCCTGTCGAGAAGCCGATGTACTTGATGTCCGGAACTTTGGCCGCTGCCCACTCCACGATCAGCGACTCGTTGGATGGTGCCACGCCATGCCCCACCTAGGAACGACACAACGGAACAACAAAACCAGTCTGTGGAAGGGTCCCGACCTGAAACGTCACCTGTCCATGTCTTCCACAGATGCTGGAGATAGACACAAAATGCTGGAGTAACTCATTTGAGACCCGAAACGTCACCCATTCCTTTTCTCCAGAGATGCTGGAGTCAATCTGAGTGACTCCAGCATTTTGTGTCTATCTTCAGTGTAAACCAGCATCTGCAGTTCCTTCCCACACATCTTCTGGAGATGCTGCCCGGCGTTACTCCAGAGTTACTCCAGCACTTTGTGCTCTGTAAGCAAAATCTTTCCAAGACCAGCATCAGATTGCACATTCAATATCAAACACAACATGGAGGTTGATGACTATTGACTGTTCCATGTTTGAGAGGAATAGATCGGATGGACGCACAGTGTCTCTTGCCCAGAGTAGGGGAATCGAGAACCAGAGGACATAGGTTTCAGGTGAGGGGGGAAAGATTTACTACCAACACGAGGGATAACATTTTCACACAAAGGGTGGTGGGTGATGGAGTTGAGTCAGGTACTATTGCAGAGTTTAAGAAATATTTAGACAGGTACAGGGATAGAATAGTTTTAGAGGGTTAGGGGCCAAATGTGGGCAGGTGGGACATGTTGGCCGGTGTGGGCAAGTTGGGCCGATGGGCCTGTTTCCATGCTGTATTACTCTGACTAATTCCAATGTGAATACTAGGCAGAAAATACTTGTGGGCAGGTTCTAATTTCAGAATTAGAAACAGTAGGAATTCCCATCCCATGGAAGCTCTCCTTCAGGTGAAAGAACTTTCAAAAGCAACTGTTTGTCGTACATCCCATCTGTTGTCAAGCAACTGAACCACCCTAGCAACAAATGGAGAGCCACCCTGAACTACTACCTACCTCACTGGAAACCCTCGGACTATCTTTGATTGTAGTTTACTGGCTTTATCTTTCACTAAATGTTACTCAAGTTGACGGCTCGATTGTAATCACGTATAGACTTTCCGCTGACCGGTTAGCCCGAAACAAAAGCTTTACCTCGGTACATGTGATAATAAACTAAACTCAAACTCAAAATAGACACAAAAAGCTGGAGTATCTCAGCCTGCAGACTGTAGCCTGGACGGACAGCATCTCTGGAGAAAAGGGCGGGGGGAGGGGGGCATGGTGGCGCGGGGGTAGAGTTGCTGCCTTACAGCACCGGAGATCTGGGTTCGATTCTGACGAAGGGTGCCGTGCGTACAGAGTTGGTACGTTTTTCTCCGAGATTCTGCGTGGGTTTTTCTCCGAGATCTCCAGTTTCCTCCCACTCTCCAAAGTCCTACAGGCAGGGAGGTTAATTGGCTTGGTGTGTGCGTAAATGGTCCCTAGTGTGTGTAGGATAGTGTTAATGTGCGGGGATCGCTGGTCGGCGGGCCGAAGGGCCTGTCTCCGCGCTGCGTCTCCGAACTAAACTAAAATGATATACTCATCTCGACCCAACTCACACCATGGGAACCACCCCAAACTCACCTGGACCAAGCCAGCCTTCCAGCGAATCCAGAAGCTTCGGAACTCGTCCCAGGACAGGATGTGCGGCGTGTGGGCACTGCGCACCGGCTCACCCATCTTGCTCACTGCGATCCACGTCCTCGTGTTCTGCTGCCCTCCGATCACTATCTCCACCATTTCAGCCGTGTCGCGAGGGCCCGTCGATAAGGCCAAGTGGGCGTCGTTGTGCGCCTTGACCGTCACGTCAAATTGCGTCATCCAGGCCGGTTTCTGAATGTACTGATACTCGTACTTGTTGGGTGTGGAGATGTGAATCTTTTCTGAGAAGACGAAGGGAATATTTTGGGCACAGTGTAAAACGAGCATCATTGATTCAGAGTCATTGAATCATAGAGTGATATATTGTGGAAACAGGCCCTTCGGCCCAACTTGCCCACACTGGCCAACATGTCGCAGCTACATTAGTCTCATCTGCCTGCGTTTGGTCCATATCCCGCCAAACTTGTCCTATCCATTCTTTGGAGAGCAGAGGGATGGGGGGAGTTTCACTGGAAGAATCTTGGTGTCGAGGTTTAGAGGACAGGAGGGTTTCAATGGATTCTACTTTCAGAAGGCATTAGGTAAAGACACTCATCAGAAACTGGCTAATGCTGAAGTTAATGGAATTGATGGCAAGTAGGATAGGCAGGAAACTGCCTGAGCAGCCAGATGCCTGGAGTAGGGATAATGGTGAACTTTGCAAGTTGGCAGGACAACATGGTAAATGGTGGAGCCCCATAAAGAACTTTTGGTGGGTCTCTGAATATTATTCATATTTATGAATGATTTCGAAAATTGGAGAGAGGGCCACAAATCTAGGACTGCTATCGTTGCAAGTAGCGGCAGACGTACGCAATATGAATGAAAACATAGATGGATATTAACCTCCCTCCCACTGACTCCATCTACACATCACACTGCCTCGGCAAGGCCAACAGTATAATCAAAGCGTATAATCACAGAGGCACAGCAGTAGAGTCGCTGCGTTACTGCGCCAGAGACCAAAGATTATACTGTCATCTCCCACGTCTTCCCTCTCCCATCAGGCAAGAGGCACAGAAGAGTAAAAACGTACACCTCCATATTCAGGGACAGTTTCTTCCCAGCTGTTATTAGCCAACTGAACCATCCTATCGCCAATTACAGAGAGCAGTGCTGACCTACCATCTACAGTACCTCGTTGCACACTCTCGGATTATCTTTAATCGGACTTTATCTTGCACTAAACGTTATTCCCTTTATCCTCTATCTGTACACTGTGGGCAGCTTGATTGTAACCATGTACAGTTTTTCCGCCAACTCTGTAGCGGTCAACAAAAGCTTTTCACTCGACCTGGGCACGTGGCAACAGACTAAACCAGCGGTGGGGAACCTGCGGCCTTCTAGGCCATTAAGTGCGGCCTTTTGAATGAATCCAAATGTTTTAGAACAAATCCTTTTATTTTTATTAATATGTTATTGTTCGTCTTTTATTATTTTTATTTTAATCTTAAAATGAACGTATTTAAAATACCAAAGTGTAAAAGAAGATTCAACAAAATAATCCTCCCCGACTGACGGCCAATATTAAAACAATAGTAAGTCATGAGGGCAATTTTAACAAAATAATGTACATTTTGGAGTCTATCTGATTGAAGTTTCTTGGATGATGCCTTATTAGATGACAGCTAACGTGATGCGGCATTCCAACGTGAAAAGGTTCCCCGCCCCTGGACTAAACTAATCTAAACTGAACTGAAGCAAGTACCGTTTGAAAGCTGGAGGATGTGGCCATTGAGCATGAGGGCGTGGGCAGGATTTGGAGGTGTGAGTGTTCTAGAAGCGGTGCACACTCCACCGTTCACGGTCACAGATACAGCGAGCACGCACGCGTTCTATCGTGAAGTCACGGTCATCAATCTAATTGCACGTACCGTTGGGGCAGAAGAAGATGCTGTAAGTGTAGTCTCTGGGCAATCCCTCAGGCTGCGGAACACAGAGAAAACGAGGAGAAGAGAATGATCCGTGGGCAGATGCACAGTAACAAAAACCCCTCCACATTATTCCACAACCTCCACGTGGTCCGCCCTGTATCGACGAATGCAATCAACCCGAGGTGTGCAAACAAGATCAAACAGAACAAGTTGACGTGTAACTTTAGGCTGTGCACGCCGTACGCAAGAGGAAGAAGGTTATCGACAATTTTTGCTGAGTTTGCAGGCTCCTCCCCGGCAACAGAAAATACCCCAGGATTTTTTTTATATATACCAACTTAGCAGAGCTGTCACCTCCCGGCGCCATAGACCCTGCTTTGATCCCGACCTCCGATGCTATGTGTGTGCAGTTTGCACGTTCTCCCTGTGACCACGTGGGTTTCCTCCCATGTCCCAAGGAAGTGCGGGTTTGTCGGTTAATTGGCCCTGTGTACATTGTGTGAAGGGAGTGGGTGTGAAAGTCGGATAACACAGAACAAGCGTGAATGAGTGCTGGATGGGCAGCGTGGACGCGATGGGCCGAAGGGCCTGTTCCCGTGCTGCATCTTTCAATCGCTCTCCCTACATGGGCTTCCCCCATGTGCTTCCATTCCCTCCCATATTCCATAGACGTGCAGGTTCGTAGGGGAATCGACCTCTGCAACATT
The DNA here is from genome assembly GCA_035221665.1 of Okamejei kenojei. Classification (NCBI taxonomy): domain Eukaryota; kingdom Metazoa; phylum Chordata; class Chondrichthyes; order Rajiformes; family Rajidae; genus Okamejei; species Okamejei kenojei. Next base: position 31,631,899 of record CM069158.1, on the reverse strand, counting down.
GCCTCCAGTGTGTAGAGTTGTGAGAAAATGAGATAACATCGAACTAGTGTGAACGGGCGATCGATGGTCAGCGTGGACCTGGTGGGCCGGGGTGGTCTGTGCCAAGCTGTTCCGTGCTGTCTTCTTCCATGTTGTATCCTTAAAACTATAATTCGCAGGACCAACCGTTTAATACACTGTTTGCCACACTGATGAAACATCACTGGCCTGAGATATTAACACCAATATTTTCACCCCACAGAAGCTGCTTGACCCAGTTAGCATTTCCCAGTTATAGTTTAGATGTATTTTCATGTGGCACAGAGGTGCAGCAGGAGAGTGGCTGCGTTACAGCGCCAGAGACCGGGTTTGATCCTGACTACTGGTGCTGTCTGTATGGAGTTTGCACGTTCTCCCCGTGGGTTCTTAGCCTTTAAACGTTTGCGATATAGCCCGGACGCAGGCCCTTCGGCCCACACCGACCAGCGATCACCCCGTACACCAGCGCTATTCTACACACTAGGGACAATTTACACTTTTCCCGATGTGAATTAACCTACAAACCTGCACATCTGGAGTACGGAAGGAAACTGGAGCACATGGAGGAAACCCACGCGGTCACAGGGAGTACGTAAAACTCCGTACAGACACCATCCGCGGTCAGGATCGAACGCAGGTCTCTAGCGCTGTAAGGCAGCAATTCCACCGCTGCGCCACTGTGCCGCTCTTTTCTCCGGGTGCTCCGGTTTCCTCCCACATTCCAGACATGCAGTTTGACAGGTTAATTGGCTACTATATATTGTCCTAAGTGTGTAGGATAGAATTAGTGAACGGTTGATCGCTGCTCGGCAGGGACTCCGTTGGCCAGCTTTTCCACGCTGTATCTTTAAACTAAATGAAACTTTTGCATTTGTGTGCAAAATGCTTCTTTGTGTGGTGTAAGGGTCTCCCTCACCTCTACCAGAACTCGTCGCTTCACGTAGTCCATGCCCGCCGGGCTCCTCCTGTCCAGGTAGCTTTCGTCCAGGTACCTGCCATTCTTCAGAGCCTGAAGCCCACCCTGGCAGCAGCTGCTCCCACTGTAGGCAAACCCTTTGGCTGCGGAGATAAAGCGTTTGGGGGCTGTCAGTACCTTCGGACACTCACGGTACACGATTGTCAGGAGACGCGAGGCACGCTCACAGTCCGGGGACAGGAGACGTGTGACAGGCTCACAGCACGGGTACAGGAGATGCTGCACTCCGTGCTGTCGCTGGAAACAACTGACCGGCTGCCCCTGGGTCGGCGGGACCACGCCCGAAGGCTCGTTGGCCGACGGGACCGGGAACCTACCCAAAGGCTCATCCATCCGTGGGACCTGCCCAAAAACTCATGGATTGGCGGGACCCCGCCTAAACGTTTGTCGGACGGCGGGGACCGCCCGAAGGCTCGTCAGACTGTGAAACCGTGGAGGCTCGACACATCCCGGACCCGACCGAAGGCTTATTGAACCGTGGAGAAGTCAGACGTGAGGAGCAAGGGCCTCCTAGGAAGGTAAACTGGGGTAATGCCTCGAGGTCGGCTGAAGGAGGCGTCCCCCCCCCCCCCCCCCCCCCCCCACGGACATAAAGATGACCCGGCAAGGAGAGGAGAGGAGAGGGATGTCAGTTCGCGGGAACTGCTCCAGTACATCAGGTGCGCGGGTGACTCGACTTTGGAAATGGCGCCAAAACATGGCAGCGCCTGCCTCGTGTGGCTATACAAAAGGAATTTCACAGTGCAGTTGCACATGTGAGAATAAGCACCATTGAACCAACACTCCCCTCCCCCACCACACTCCTCCCCCCCACCCACCCTTTCCCCCACCCCAATGCTCCCCTCCACTCCACTCCTTCCCCCCCCCACTCCTCCCCGCACCACTCCACTCCTCCCCCCACCACTCCACTCCTCCCCCCCCACCACTCCTCCCCCGACCCAACTCCCCCTCCCCCACCCCATTCCCCCCCACCCAACTCCCCTCCCCCACCCCACTCCCCCCCACCCCATTCCCCCCCACCCAACTCCCCTCCCCCCCCCTGCCCCCAGGAGTTTGGATTTGGCCCTTACCTGTGATGTTGGCGGGGCCCAATTCACTGAACAGGAGGACAATGGAAGTGGGTTTGGCTTCATCCGAGTCGATGCACATCTTACGCGTCAGGTGTCTCTTCCCCGGGTGTCCAATAAATTTGATTCCTTTCGGAACTGTAATTTTAACATGAACCTGGAACATCGATGAGACCAACCTCAGCACGGCGCACTAACTCTACAGTCACAAGAATGTCGCAGGAAGCATCCCATCCATTACCATCGCCAATCCCAATGGAAGGAACCTAATCTCACGTTCCATGTCAATTCCCAATCCACCAATACCCTTGACCAAAACATGTATTAATCTGAGTTTTTTTAAATGAAAACAGAAAATGGCAAAAACATACAGCTGGTTAGGCAGTATCCGTGGAAAGCAAACATGTCCTCCAGGGATAGATACTGTACAAAGTTCTGAAGTAACTCAGCGGATCAGACAGCATCTCTGGAGAAAAGGAATAGGTGACGTTTTGGGTTGAGACCCTTCACCAGACTCTCCAGGGATGCCCTGCTGAGTTACTCCAGCACTTTGTGTTTTGCTCAAGATTCCAGCATCTGCAGTTCCTTGTTCTTCCCCAACATTGATTGGAGGTGTGCTTTTTCAAACTTCTGTACCTCGTGCCTGATGGGAGAGGGGAGAAGAGGGAGTGACTAGGGTGAGACTGGTCCTTCATTATGCTGGTGGCCTTGCCGAGGCAGCGTGAAGTGCGGGTGGGGGTCAATGGAAAGGACTGCCAATGCTGGTTTAAATCGAAGGTAGACACAAAATGTTGGAGTAACTCAGCGGGACAGGCAGCATCTCTGGAGAGAAGGAAAGGGTGACATTTCGGGTCGAGACCCTTCTTCAGACTGGTCAGTCTGAAGAAGGGTCCCGACCTGAAACATCACCCAAGTTGGTTTGCATGATGGTCTGGGCTACATTCACAACTCTGCAATTTCTTGCGCAAATCAAAACTAACTTTAGTTATACAAAGGTTCCAAAATAAGGTCAAAATTCCCATTAGTGCAAATCGGGCCTTGAAAGCACGAGCAGACACTCCTGTCTTGGGATCGAATGGCGGAGCAGCTTCTATGGGCTGATTCTGCTCCAATGGCTTGTGGAACTCAGCTCTTTGTTCCACATCTGTAATGAGATGTGGAGCGTTGTGGCACGATCAAAGCCTGAACCGGCCATCATTGAGCTGGTTAGGGGCCACACGGGGGGCATAGCGGTAGAATCGCTGCCTTATAGCGCCAGAGACGTGGGTTTGATCCTGACTACGAGTGCTGTCGGTATGGAGTTTGTACGTTCTCCCTGTGACCGAGCAGGTTTTCTCCGGGTGCTCTAGTTTCCTCCAAACCTGTGCATTCCAAAGACGTACAGGTTTGGAGGTTAATTGTAAGTTGTCCCTAGTGTGTCGGATAGTGCTAGTGTTGGAGGGATCGCTGGTAGGCGGGGACTCGGTGGGCCGAAGGGCCTGTTTCCACACTGTATCTCCAAAGTCTAAAGTGTTATTGGTAAGCATGCACCAGTTGATCGCACTGACATTGACATCTTCCATCACTCTGCTGATGAGAGGAAACCAAGTGGGCATTATAGGCCAGGATGAATTAGCTGGCCAATTTTCCACATTGCTGGCTAGATGACAGTATTGCAGCTTAAACTGGAGCAACACCATTAACTCTAACTGATGGCGTTTCCTCTGATGCTGCCATAAGACGTCACCTTCCCAGCTGTTATCAGGCAACAGAACCATTCTACCCCAACACGAGAGCAGTCTCAAACTACTGTCTACTCCATTGGAGGTGGTCAGACTATTTTGGATCAGATTTTACTGGGTTTATCTGGCACTGAACGTTATTCACGTTATTCCCTTTATCATGTATCTGTACACTGTGGATGACTCGATCGTGATCATGTATTGTCTTTCAGCTGACTGGTTAGCACGCAACAAAAAGCTTCTCGCTGTACCTCGGCACACGTGCCATTAAGCTAAACTCTACTCAACCCCCACCCACCCGTTTCGCCTGGTGATGACAGTGTTTCTCACGTACCTCTGCGCAGCTCTGGAGGTAGTTGTAGACCATGAGCGGGATCTTGGTTTGCTCCCCGCGGATCACAAAGCTGGGCAGGGTGAAATCCACAAAGAAGGCCTTGAAGGTGCGGAGCTCGGTGGGCCGGGCGAGTCCCAGGCCCCTCTCCTGGGACAGGCCGACTGCCTCCGTTACCCAGGTGGTGATGGAGTCTGGAATCTCCACGTGTAGTCGGGCCTCGCCCGTGGAATCACTGTCAGCAGGTGAATAAAGGCCAGAGGCATGCAAGTTTTTAATTAGAGGAACAACTGCGCGGAAACAGGCCCTTCAGCCCACCGAGTCCGTGCCGACCAGGGTTCGATTCTGACTATGGGCGCTGTCTGTTCGCAGTTTTGCGTTCTCCCTGTGACCTGCGTGGGTTTTCTCCGGGTGCTCCGGTTTCCGCCCACACTCCAAAGACATATAGGTTTGTAGGTTAATTGTTGGTTCACATGCCGAATCAAGTGTTTTATCATTATTAATGTTTAGTGTTTTCTGAGTCATTCGTAACTGTCACTGTATGTCATGTTGTTACTTGTGGGCGGAGCACCAAGGCAAATTCCTTGTATGTGAATACTTGGCCAATAAACTTACTGACTTACTTACTTGCTTTGATAAAATTGTAAATTGTAGGATAGTGCCAGTGAACGTTGGTTGGCGCGGGCTTGGTGGGCCAAAGGGCCGGATTCCGTGCTGTATCTGCAAACTAAACTATTGGTGGCTTCGGTGAGCTGTGTATTGAACAGAGCATTACCCAGACCACAGTGTACTGCACAAAGTGTGTGTATTGAGTGGCGAAAACTATTTTGACCGGTTTTAATCCGACAGAGCATCAAGCTAAAGCTTCACTGTGTTGAGTGTTAGGTGCAGTGGAGCGCGAGACCGATTCCTCACTGAGACAATTGCCCTCAATCCTCCCGTCCCTTTACTCAGTGCGGCTAACATGCCTTTCCACTCTGATGCGTGCCGCACTCTCTCCACTGTTTGCAAGCTTTGGAAGGAATTAAGATCAGAATTCCTTTCACCCTTTGGCTCAAAAGCTGGTAATGTTTTAAATTCTCACATGGGAACACTTAGGCGAGGAATGCAGCAATGTAAAGTGTTGGGAGATATTCTGGCAACGTGTTAAGTGCTTTGAAGCAATTTACAGTTTTTGAATGATACAAGGCCCACCACATGCTTCGGTTTGTCTTGCACATTGCACTGGCAGCCACAGTGATAACATCCTCCTTATTGCTCGGCACCGCTCCCGATACTGCCTGACGTGGATACAAACTGCTGGAGTCACTCAGCGGCTCAGGCGGCATCTCTGGGGAAAATGGATAGGTGGCCGGGATCCTTCTTCAGGCTTGTGTTTCGGATCGTGAATGAAGTCCGAAGAAGGGTCCCAAACCAAAACGTCACCCGCCCACTTTCTCCAGAGGTGCTGCCTGACCCCTTGAGTTAGTCCAGCACTTTTGTGTCAATCTTCGGTATTAAACCAGCATCTGCGGTTCCTTCTTATTACACCCCGATGTTGCCTGCTCATCTGGTTTAAATATGGACCTGTGATATTGAGCTGCACAGTCCTTCTAACGCCTTCACCCCTATCCCTAATGCCCATATTTGCCTCAGCCCCACAGATGGACACAAAATGCTCAGCGGGTCAGGCAGCACCTCTGGAGAAAAAGGATGTTTCGGATCGAGACCCATCTTCAGGAAGTGTGTAGGGAGGAACTGCAGATGCTGGATTAAACCGAAGATCAGATACAGAAAGCGGGAGTAACTCAGCGGGTCAGGCAGCATCTCTGGAGAACATGGATAGGTGAAGTTTCGGGTCAAGTCCCTTCTTCAGACTTCAGATCTGAAGAAGTGACTCAACCCAAAACATGACCTGCTCCTTATCTCCAAAGATGCTGCCTGGCTCGCTGAGTTATCCAGCTTTTTGTGTCTGTTGCCCTTCTTCAGGAATAAAGAAGGGTCCCACCCCGAAACATCACCCAGCCTTTTTCTCCAGAAGTGCCGACTGTCCCACTGAGTTACACCAGCAATTTGTGTCTATCTTTGGTATGAACCAGCATCTGAAGTTCTTTGTTTCTACATTTTGGTTCAGTCCAGCCAGCAGCCTCTAAGCCTTTAAGCCTGACATTCTGCAAACTCCCGACATTAAGTCTTCAATATCCTGTGGAGACGCTGGATTCTCAAGTTCAGTTATAGCTCATCGAGAGCCCCGGTATTCCAATTCCCATCATGGACATTGCTACCAGGAATGGGATTTGCATCTACCCCAACCGATTGTCGTACGCCAGTGTAAATCCCGACTTCAGTGCTTCTACCTGATGTTGAGACAATGCCAGATCCAGGTTTCTGGAAAGAAGGTCCTTTTCCTCTTCTCAGCTCTAAGTAGAAAGAAATCAGTTGTGTGTTAGAGGAGAGCAGAACATCAAAGGCATCTCACAGGACAGAATTTCTCCCAGCCATCCCCAACGTACCCAATCTAGACTTCAGACTTCACTTTAGACTTTGGAGAGACAGCGTGGAAACAGGCCCTACGGCTCAGCGAGTCCACGTAGGTATTCTCCGGGTGCTCCGGGTTCCTCTCACATTCCAAAGGAGTATAGGTTTGTAGGTTAATTTGGTTTTGGGTAGAACTTGTAAATGGTCCCTAGTGTGTGTAGGACAGCGCTAGTGTACGTGGGTAATCGTTGGCCGGCACACACTCGGTGGGCCGAAGGGCCCGTTTCCGCACTGTATCGCTAAACTAAATTAAACTAAAGACAGACACAAAAAGCTGGAGTAACTCAGCGGGACAGGCAGCATCTCTGGAGAGGAGGAATGAGAGGAGGTTTCGGGTCGAGACCCTTCTTCAGACTAGTCAGGGAAAAGGGAAGCTAAACTAAACTGCACAGAGGCACGATCAGAGAACAACACTGCACAGGAGACCATTGATCCATCCTGTCTCCGCTGCACCTCACTCATTCTACTCCCTTGACCCCATTCCCAACTACTAGGCACGGCAGAGGAGACATTTGCCTCGTGCTGCTTGTTTTAAATCTATTAAAGTTTATCAGCCGCTGTCTGAATTCATTCTGATCCATTACCGAGCCAAACATGCAGACGGATCACCCAGCAGCTAAACGTACAGAATTAAACATTTCCATGCGACAGTGAAGTAGGATCATCTGTCAAATCTCTGACAAAAACATTCCTTCACAAACTTCCCCTGTAAATCCATTTAGATTTACACGTCGACCAACGGCCACCCGTACGCTAGTTTAAATTGTTACACTTGTGACAACTTATAGAAGCCAATTAACCGACAAACCTGCAGGTCTTTGGAACGCAGGAGGAAACCGGAGCACCTGGAGAAAACCCACAGGGTCACAGGGAGAACGTAGAAATTTGAGGCGGACGGCACCCGAGGTCAGGATCGAACCGGGTCTCTGGCGCTTTAAGGCAGCAACTCTACCGCTGCGCCGTCCCCAAAATTAGAAATATGGAGTGAATTACTTTGGTGGGAAGAATGAAAGACAAGGCAAACTAAATGTACAGTTTTAAAATGGGGCCAAGAATAGATAGATTATCAACGCCTTTAATGAAGAGTTCAGTTTGAGAATGCTGAGTAAAAACCACCTTGCGTGAGGCAGAATTACAGCAAGGAAGTTATGCTAAAACTTCATGAAATATTAGATAGGTTGGAGCCAAAGAACTGAAGTCAAATCTGGCAACACACCACGGGAATGATTTCAAAGCCTTGAAGAGGATGCAGAGGGGATTAACCTGATGTTCTCTGGAACGAGAGCCAGTTACTGTTGAAAAACTCCTCTGTTCTCTTGAGAACATAGAAACATACGTACAGGCAGTGCCCGTAGTCAGGATGGAACCCGCGTCTCTGGTGCTGTGAGGCAGCAACTCTACTGCTGCTGCCACTGTGTCTCCCTCAAAGCTTGTGCAGTATTCCACATTTCCATGCGACCGAGAAGAAGGCCTTTCGGCTCGTCAAATCTCTGACAATCCCATTCCTTTACAAACATTCTCTCCCACATTTCCATCCATTCGCACAGGCAATTTACAGTGACCAATTAATGCACCAACCCACATGACTTGAGGATGTGGGAGGACCCCCACATGATCACGGGGGGGGGGAGCTTGCCAGCTCCACACAGATAGCACTGGAGGTCACGACCAATCCTGAGTCACTGGAGCTGTGAGGCAGCAGCTCTATTAGATGCACCATGTGATGGCACTGATAGGCATAAAGTGCTGGAGCAACTCAGCGGGTCGGGCAGCATCTGCTGGACTGAGTTACTCCAGCACTCTGTGTTTATCTTCAGTATAGACATAGTTAAATGGTCAGCTAGACATAGATCACAAGACCTACACCAACCCCAAACCAATTAGGACCAGACGAGGGCATTCGATCCAATTTGTGGTCCCAGCCACAAAGACAGATGTGTACAGCAATTTGTTCTTCCCACGCACTATTAAAGCATGGAATCATCTCCACCAGACCACGGTTGCCCAGCCAGATGCAACTAGATTTAAAGTGGCACTTTCTTCCCAATAACCCTCTCTGGCTAAACCCCTCCCTTCACCACCTCCAGTTTAAATTCCAGTTGGAATATTTCGGAGGACCAAGTAACCAAGAACCAAGCATAAACCAGCATCTGCAGTTCCTTTCTGCACTAAGTAGTATCACTGTGCGACCCAATCTGGACAGTCCCATTGCACCAGATGTGCTGGAATGCACCGTTAACCCTTAAAGGAGACTCTGCAGTGTTGCGATTAACTCATGCAAGCAGCACAGTGGCGCAGCGGTAGAGTTGCTGCCTCACACCACCAGAGATCCGGGTTCGATCCTGACCATGGATGCCGTCTGTATGGAATTTGTACTTTCTCCCTGTGACCATGTGGGTTTTCTCCAGGTGCTCCAGTTTCCTTCCACATTCCGAAGAAGTACAGGTTTGTAGGTTAATTAGCTTCTGTAAAGTGTCCCTAGAGATTGAGTTGGAGTGGACTCAATGGGCTGAAGTTCCCATTTCTATGCTGTATCTCCAAACTAAACTATCTGCTCCCTATACCTCTCTGCAGCCTTTCTTCCTCTATCCCTGTAAACAGGGCCTGTTTCCACGCTGTATTGCTGAAACTAAAATAAACAGTAAGGGTGAAACGCAGGCGGTTTCTCTCACCTGGGACTGATCCTTGGCTGGAGAGCTGCGACAAGGGTCCCGGTGTGGGGCTGGAAGCCAGGCACGGCCTCATCAGTGTACATCCCGCCATTCTGTCTGTGATTCAGGCTCACTACGTCCGTCATGACCACCAGGCCCGTTTCCTAGGTAACCAGGGAAGCAGGCACAGGTCAAAGGGTGGAAGAGCGAAAAACAGCTGCCAATGTCGCCGAGCAACACTGTCAGTAACTGCACGAACCTAGACCCCAGTGAGAAAACAGTACTGTGACCGGAGATGGGAACATTCACCCAGCGAGACTCCGTATCTCGAGAACCTATCCCAACCCCATCGGGCAAAAGATATAGGTGTGAAAATGCACACCTCCAGATTCAGGGGCAGTTTCTTCCCAGCTGTTATCAGGCAACTGAACCATCCTACCAACAACTAGAGAGTAGCCCAGAACCACCAACTACCTCATTGGGGACACTAAAACTGTCTTTTGGTCGGACTTTACTGACTTACTTGCGCTAAACGTTATTCCCTGTGTTATATATCTGTACACTGCAGATGGCTCAATTGTAACCATGTATAGTCTTTCCGCTGACTGAGCTATAACTGAACTTGGGAATCCAGCTTCCCCACAGGATATTGAAGACCTTGGTACTCGTTACAATAAACTAAACTTAAACTTAATGGGAGTTAATATCTGGAGGTTCCAAAGAGTCAGTGTCTGGGGAACCCGTACCCAGTGTTGTAACGACAGTCCACCAAGAACGACCCCAGAAGATCATTCAGGAGGGTAAACCCTCAGAAAGTGTCTGGACCTGGCAGCGTTCTAAAAACCTGCGCGGACCCAACTGGCTGGAGTTTTTGCAGACATCTTCAACCTCTCATTACTGAGGTTTGAAGTTCCCGTCTGCTTTAAAAGGGCATCAATCATACCGGTGCCCAAGAAGAGCAAGGAAACATGTCTCAATGACTACCAGCTGGTGGCACACACGTCTGTGGTGATAAAACGCATGGGAAGTTAGTTATGGAGCACATCAACTCCAAAGTTATCAAGAACCTAGTCCCATTACAATTTGCCTACCTTCACAATAGATCAATGGGAGATGCAATCTCGCTGGCTCTCCACTCTGCACCGGACTACTTGGACAATGTATACACGTACGTCAGGCTGTTGTTCATAGACCACAACACCATCATCCCCTCCCTACTTGCCGCCAACCTCAGGAAACTAGGTCTTTGCAACTGGATCCTCAACTTGCTCACCAACGGAACACAATCGTACAGATTGGCAGCACTTCCCCCTCGATAACCATCAGCATAGGGGCCGCACCACCCTGGGCACGCTCTCATTCCACTCCTGGCATCGGGAAGAAGATGTGGGAGCCTGAAAACTCTGACGTCCCGGTTTAAGAACAGCATCTTCCCAACAGCCATCATGTTATTTAACATCATGAACACCAACTACACCATGAAGTACGAACTGCCTGGTTTGCACTGCGGACTTTGGGATTTAATCGTTTTGCACCATATTGCGGGGTTTTTATTGAGCTTTTTTTGTTTGCTTCCTATATCACCTATTGAGTACAGGGTTTAGTTCATAGGTTTGCATCATAGGAGCAGAATTAGACCATTCGGCCCATCGAGTCAACTCTGCCATTCAGACATGGCCGATCTATCTTTCCCTTCCAACCCCATTCTCCTGCCCCTCTCCCCATAAACTTTGACCCCATGACCTCCTCATCTCCTTAAAGGTACGTTCTTTGATTTAGTTTATTATTGTCACGTGGAGCGAGATTTATGTTCTGTGCACACTACAGTCCAAGAAAAGACTGCACGTGATTACAATCAAGCTGTCCGCAGCCTTCTGTGGCAATGAATTCCACAAATAAGTTCGGGGAGCAGAATAAGGCCATTCAGCCCATCAAGCCTACTCTGCCATTTAATCATGGCTGATCTATCTTTCCCTCTCAACCCCATTCTCCTGCCTTCTCCCCATAACATCCTTACTAATCAAAAATCTGACCATCTCCGCCAGATTCACCACCCTCTGATTAAAGAAATATCTTCTCATCCCCTTTCTAAAGGTACGTCCTTTTATTCTGAAGCTATGGTTTTTGGCCCTCGGCTCTTCCACTAGTGGAAACGTGGTCTCCGCATCCACACGATCCAGGCCGTTCACTATTCGGTTCTGTTGTGCTGCTGCAAGTAAGAATCTCATTGTTCTGTTTCTGTACATACGAGAGTAAAACGCTCTCGACTCTCGAGGTGAGTGTCGAGTGGAGAGAAGAATGCATAGCGGAGGTGAGATGCAGGAGGTGGCCATGAGATGGTGCTTACACTGAAGGCAAAGTGGGCATCCTTAGTGATGTCCCAGTGCCATGGGAACACGGACGATCTCCGTCTCCGTGACGACAGCCCCGGCCACCAGAAGTGACCATCCTCCTTCGGAATTCCAAAGGCGTCCGAAACGTCGTAATCGGCCAGTTCCTGAAAGATCTGGAGAAAGAGCGGACAGGGTTTACGGTCAGCGGGTAATCAGGCGACGTTCCCAGACCCAGCACTGATCCCAGGGTTCCACACCAGGTAGCTCCCAGCTACAGGATTCACTGGGGAGACCTGGAGCTTGATGTAGTCATAGAGTTAATAAGAGTAGGGCGGCCAGGTGGCGCAGTGGTAGAGTTGCTGCCTCACAGCGCCAGAGACCTGGGTTCGATCCTGACCACGGGTGCTGTCTGCACGGAGCTCCTAAGTGCACCCCGTGACCTGCGGTTTTCTCCGGGTGCTCCGATTTCCTCCCACACTTCAAAGATGTACAGGTTTATAGGCTAATTGGCTTGGTAAAATTGTAAATTGACCCTTGTTTGTGTGAGTGTGTGTGTGTGGGACGGTGTTAGTGTGCGGGGATCGCTGGTCGGCGCGGACTCGGTGGGTCAAAGAGCCTGTTTCCGCATTGTATCTCTAAACGAAACAAAAACAACTAAGTCATATGGTACAGAAACAGGCCGTTCGGCCCAACTCATCCATGCTAACCAAAGGTGTCTTCCTGAGCTCGTCTTATTTGACCCTATTTGGCGCATCTCCATCCAAACCTTTGCTTTCTATGCACCTGAACACATGTCTTTTAAACACTGTGATTAACGTCACATCCACCCACTGGCTGTGGCGGCTCATTTATCACACCCACCACCCTGTAGCTCTTCCTACCCTTAGGGAAAAAAAGATTGTGACAATCCACATTATCCATGCCCCTCATGATTTTATCAACCTCGATTCGGTCCCCAACTCCTCGGCAACCTGATGCCCTTGTCATGGTGCGGTCTCACCAACATCTTGATCAATTGTAATGCCCCTGTCCCACGTAGGAAACCTGAACGGAAACCTCTGGAGACTTTGCGCCCCACCCAAGGTTTCCGTGCGGGATGTTCCCGGAGGTTTTTGTCAGTCTCCCTAATGGTCGAAAGTGGTTTCCGTTTTAAAAATCGGTAATGTTTTGGTCGAAGCCGGTTGCGGTGCTAGCTGAAGGTGGTTGCCGGAGGACAAAAACCTCTGGGAACCGCACGGAAACCTTGGGTGGGGCGCAAAGTCTCCAGGCGTTGAATCCTCACAGAGCTGAAGGACCACCCCAACCTAAACAAATAAATGATCAGTCTGGATGGGTGGAATGCCCATTTGCTGTTACTGTAGTCCAGGGAGGAATGGTTTATAAGCCATTCGGCCCATTGAGTCTACTCCACCATTCAATCAAGGCTGATCTATCCCTCCCTCTCAACCCCATTCTCCTGCCTTCTCCCCATAACCCCTGACACCCGTACTAATCAAGAACCTATCAATCTCCAGTTTAAAAATACCCAATGACCGCCTCAACAGCCGTCTGTGGCAATGAATTCCACAGATTCACCACCCTCTGGCTAAAGAAATTACTCCTCATCTCCTTCCTAAAGGTACAAAAACTTCAAAGCGTCTCCTTGGCACTGATGTGTAATTGAGTCTTGAGTTTAGACAATAGACAATAGGTGCAGGAGTAGGCCATTCGGCCCTTCGAGCCAGCACCGCCAAGCAATGTGATCATGGCTGATCATCCCCAATCAGTACCCCGTTCCTGCCTTCTCCCCATATCCCCTGACTCTGCTATTTTTAAGAGCCCTATCTAGCTCTCTCTTGAAAGCATCCAGAGAGCCGGCCTCCACCGCCCTCTGAGGCAGAGGTTTATATCGGTCACATATTAGGGCGGGCAGAGCGCTGCAGCGGTAGAGTCGCTGCCTCACGGCGCCAGAGACCCGGTTTTGATCCTGCCTACGGGTGCTGCCTGTATGGAGTTTGTACGTTTCCCCTGTGACCGTGTAGGTTTACTCCGGGTGCTCCGGTTTCCTCCCACAGTCCAAAGACGCGCAGGTTTGTAGGCTCATTGGCGTTGGTAACAAATTGGAAATTGTCCCAAGAGCGACGGATAGAACTGGGATATGGGGCGATCGCTGGTCGCCGCGGACTCTGCGGTCCAAAGGGTCTGACTCCACGCTGTATCTCTAAAGTCTAGAGAGGACAGGCTTGTGACTACCTTGTCCGTGGTGAGCTGGAAGCCAGGTTTGAGCAGATACACGCTCTTGTCCACGGTCGCCACGCAAACGCACGTCCGTGGCTCACCCTTCACTGCCACACTGATGAGGTCGCCAGGCATCGTCTTGTTGGAAGAGAGCGAGATCGAGATCTGCACATTGAATGACAAAAAATTAACAGGTACAATTCACAGTTACCTCACCCCCACCCTCCAAACCTCACTGCACCCCCAAGCAATGCGGGGATTTTCCCAGCCCAGGTTGCCAGGCAGGTTCCTGGACCATCACTTGGCCAGTTTCAAATGTTTTAAATGAGTCCCAATCCGAAACGTCATCCTCAGAGTCAAGAATGTTTTATTGTCATATAAACCCCACATTTCCACGTCTTCCTATCTCAATATTCCCGACTGTTTTCCCAACTCCCAGATCTCTGTGCTTCTCCCAACACTGGACATTGCTGTATCTCGTCCCCTCCCCCTCAGCTAACATTGATCCATTCTACATTTTCCTTGATCTTTGTCTCCTTTAAACCCTCGCTTTCACACCTTTCCCTTCCATATCTCTACGTCCCCCTCTCCCCTGACGCAGTCTGAAGAAGGGTCTCGACCCGAAACGTCACCCATTCCTCTCCAGAGATGCTGCCTGTCCCGCTGAGTTACTCCAGCATTTTGTGTCTCACATTATTGCTGTGTGTCTATTGGAGGTGTCTGGGTCCCAAATGGTAGAACTTCCTTTCCTAAACCTCTGCATCTCCCCCACCTTGAACCCCCTTTCAAACCCTCATTTAATCCACCCTTCCCCACCAACTATGCAGTTGATTCACAGAGTCAGTCGGCACAGAGACAGGCCCTTGTACTCAGCTGCCCTCATGTGCAGCTCAGTGTCAGAGTTAGTTTGTCGACACTCTATGAAAGTTTAAGAAAGAACGGCAGATGCTGGAAAAATCGGGTAGACAAAAATGCTGGAGAAACTCAGCGGGTTAGTTGGTTTGTATAGTTTATTGTCACTTGTAGCGAGGTACAGTGAAAAGCTCAGTCAGCGGAAAGATCACACACAATTACAGTCGAGCCATTTACAGTGTATAGATAGATACATGATGAAGGAATAACGTTTAGAGCAAGGTTGTGTAGGAGAAGAGATTTAAGAGTGCGGAGCGATTGTAATAGGTGGTTGAAGATCTGCTTCTGTGGCTCGCACGCAAATAGTCACCTGAGGGCTTTTATATTATTGTAGGTGATAGATAAATGCAGGCTGGGTGTTGTGCAAACGCACCTTGTTCTCGTAGGACGGCTGGACTGGAACCTGGATGCTGTCGGTGATGCCCTCGCCGTTGTCTCGCACATAGTACAGGAGCAGGCGGCTGACGGGGCTCATGTCGTGCGTGACCGCGAAGTGGATGTAGGTGGTGCACACGCCAACCTCGCTGGCTGGAGACGCCGGCCGCTCTGAGAAGGTAGAGAGAGGTTCAACTCCATTCATCAGCTTCTCCTTCTCCTACCCTCACTCCTCTGCCTGACCACACCATCCCTCCCTCCCTCCCTCCCTCCGCCTGACCACACTGTCTCCCCCTCCCTCCCACTGCACCTCTGCCCCATCTCCGCTCTGTCCATCCGATCCCCCTCGGTCCAATGACCACTCCATCCAAATCTCCATTCCTTCTTCCGTTTATCCCTCCCTCCCTCCGTCCGATCACCCCCCTCTCTGTCTGACCTTCCCGCCGTGCAAACCTCCCTCCCTATCCCAACCTCCCTCCCGACACCTCATCCACCCTCTCTGGGGTGAAAGATTGCAACCTTCACGTGGTCCGCCCTGTTTCGGGTAATGCAATCAACTCGACGCGCACAAACGGAAGATCAAATAGAACAAGTTGTCCAACAACTTTAGGCTGCGCACGCCACACGAAAGAAGAAGATTTGTCCGACCCACTCTCCCTCTCTCCAACCCTCCCTCCCTCTGCCTGATCCTCCATCTCCAATCTTCCCGCTCTCATTTGGACCCTCTGTCCATCCTGTCCTCCATTATCTGACCCTCCCTCCCGCCCTCTTTGACCACTTGGTCCTCTCTGGCCGATCCTCCGTCTCTCCCTTCAATCCTCCCTCGGCCTGATGCTCACTGTGTCTGATCCTCTCTACCACTTACAGTCCATTCCTTCCCACTGACTCTCTCTATCTGACTCTCTCTCTCAACAATCCTCTCTTCAACTCTATGTGTGCCCTTTAGACTACCGATCCTTCCTCCCGGCCCTCGCTCCCCCCCACTCTCTGTCCAACCCCCCCCCACCTCTCCTCCTCTCCTCCACCCAGCTGACCCTCCCTCCTCCCTCGTGCCCGACCTACAGCCCATCCGGTCGGACTCACGGTTCGGCGGGCTCTGTGACGATTGTTTCTTCTTGTCGAAGATGACGGTGGCCCTCCTGCTGCGCTGCTGGGTGACGCTGGCTGGCTGCACGCCCGTCCTCACAATGTTGCCCCGTGAGGCTATCTCGTAGTGCAAGGCAAAGTCACAGGGGCAGGTGGATTTCACTGGGATCCAAGCCTCTTCCCCCACCTGGAGCAGTCAAGAGATGAGAGAGCTTCATGAGACTCGGGGACTGAGGCTGCCGCTGACTCCAGCCACACGGGGACAGCAGGGGTAACGAGCGGCCGGCCTTGGCGGGGTTTATAGCGGCCTTGGGCAGCACAGTGGCTGCCTCACAGCTACAGAGACCCAGCTTCAAAACTGACTACAGGTTTGCACATTCTCCCCATGACCGCGTGGGTGTTCCTCGGGTGCTCCCGCTTCCCCCCCCCACACTCCAAAGATCCACAGGTTTGTAGTTCAATTGGCTTCAGTAAAAATTGTAAATTGTTCCTCGCGTGTAGGATAGAACTAGTGTATAGGGTGATCGCTGGTCAGTGCGGACTCGGTGGGCCGAAGGGCCTGTTTTCGCGCTGTACCTCTAAAGTCTAAAGCAGCAAGACAGGCCAGAACGGACTTCCAGAGCTGAGCTCCAGAGCGAAATCTCAGCGATGTTCCTGCTCTGTCCCATGGTTCTACGTTGGGGAAAGATGCCTGAACGGCTGCATGGAGGATCCAGCTCACTTGTACAATGCCGGAATCAGGGAGAGTGGGTCCAGGAATATTCACCAATGGCCTGGCTGGTATACAGGCATTGCTTCCAAGTTTGTAGATAAACCAAAACTCAGAAACATAATGAACAATGACAAGAATACTAACAGAATACAGGTGAAGAGAGACTGATGTAGGATTGCACCACCACAGGGATTACTTTATTTTATATTTCAGGGGGTAAAACGTGGAAACACGACCTTCAGCCCATCGAGCCCTATACTAGCACTATCCTACATACCGGGGACAATTTACAATTTACAGAAGCCAATTATTCTACAAACCTGTGCATCTTTGGAGTGTAGGAGGAAACCAGAGCGCCCGGAGAAAACCCACGCGGTCACAGGGAGAACGTACAAACTCCGTGCTGACAGCAGCCCGTAGTCAGGATCGAACCTGGGTCTCTTTCGCTGTAAGGCAGCAACTCTACCGCTGTGCTGCCCCAAAATTAGGAATTATGGAGTGAATTATTTTGGTCGGAAGAATGAAAGACAAGAAAATACAAATGTACAATTTTTTTTTAAATGGGGCCAAGAATAGATAGATTTTCAACGGCTTTACAGGTTCAGCCTGAGAATGCTGAATAAATATGAATCCGTGACCTCGCGTGAGGCAGAGCTACAGCGAGGAAGTTATGCTAAAACCTCATGATAGAGGTTGCAGCCAAAGAATTGTGCTCAACTTTGGCAACACACCTCGGGAACGATTTCAAAGCCTTGGAGAGGATGCAGAGGGGATTAACCTGAAGTTGGCTGGAACGAGGAACTCCGATGAATGCGGAGAGACCTGTTAAAACTCCTCTGCTCCCTTCAGAAGAGAGAGGACATTTAACAAGGTGTTGAAAGTAATGAGAGGTTTTGGCAGAGAAACGAAACGAGAAATTGTTTCCAGAGGCAAGGGAGTTGATGGCCAGAGGACACAGAATTTACGGCGATCAGATAACAGAGCCGGAGAGTTGTTGTGATCACGAACCTGCGGGTGATCAAAGGAAACTGCGCAAGTATTTTACAGGCAAACATCCTCAGAGTTCAAGGGGAAGAACAAGGGAGTGGGACAAGCAGAAACGTTCATTGAGAGATGTAGAACAGATTCACTGGGATGAATAAATCACTCACGGTTTGAGGATTATCAGGACCCAGTCTGTGGTGTTAGTGACAAGGAGTAGAATTTGGTCATTCGGCCCATCGAGTCTACTCTACCATTCAATCATAGCTGATCTCTTTCTCCCTCCTAACCCCATTTTCCTGCCTTCCCCCCATAACCCTGTACTAATCAAGAATCTATCTATCCCTGCCTTAAAAATATCCATTGACTTGGTCTCCACAGCCTTCAGTGGCAAGGAATACCACAGATTCACCACCCTCTGACTAAAGAAATTCCTCCTCATCTCCATCCTAAAATAATTCTGAGACTATGACTTCTGGTCCTAGACTCTCCACATCACTCTATCCAGTTGTTTGCAAGTTTTAATCCCTGACTGAACCTTCGCTGGAGAATCAAGGCTTAGTTTCCAAATATCTTGCAATGTTTCCTTTTATTATTTAGAAATACAGCATGGAAACTGCCCTTCGGCCCATCTAGTCCATGCCGACCATCGATCACTGGTTCAAACTAGTTCTATGTTATCCCACTTTCTCATTCACTCCCTACACACTGGGAGCAATTTACACAGGCCAATTAACCTGCAGACCCGCACGTCTTTGGATTGTGGGAGGAAGCCGGAGCGCCCGGAGGATCCCTTGCAGTCACAGGGAGAACGTGCAAACTCCACGCAGACAGCACCCGAGGTCAGGATTGAACCCAGGACTCTGGTGCTGTGAGGCAGCAACTCTACCAGCTGCATCACTGCACTTCCCTTCCGTGCGTCTGGCAGTGAGAAAGGGAACAGGAGGCGGTGTAGAGAGTAACAGCTCACCTGGAGTGGTCGCTCAGGCCCCTGCAGCTGAATATGGCACTTGCTCGGTGAATACCAGCTGCTGATGGAGAGGTAGCTGGGGAGATACTGGTCACCTGCCGGGGTTCCATTGATGGCCGTTACCTTAGTCTGAAACACAGCAAGAATGTCATTAGTACAGGTCCACCGCTGATCTTTCTGGATTCTCCGTTTTGCCAGACCAACACAGGTCTTGGCCTCCGAGAGTATGTCAATGCAAAGGGTTGGTGAGCATTAATGTATGAGGGTGTGAGAGATAGTGAGAGCATGTATGGTGGGTGTCAGAGTGTGTGCGAGAGAGAGTGAGAGAGAGAGTGTGAGAGAGTGTGTGAGAGAGTGTGTGAGAGAAAGTGTGTGAGAGAAAGTGTGAGAGAGTGTGAAAGAAAGAGTGTGAGAGTGTGAGAGAGAGTGCATGAGAGTGTGAGTGTGTGAGAGAGAGTGTGAGAGAGTGCATGAGAGAGAGTGTGAGAGTGTATGAGAGTGTGAGAGAGAATGAGAGAGGAGACTGAAGAGAGAGAGAGAGAGAGACAGAGAGTGTGAAGCAGAGAGAGAGAGCGAGTGTGTATGGTGTGAGTGTACACATGTGCACGACAATGTACCTCGGTCTCCCCGGTCCTGTGTGTCCGTGCTCACCTCCAGCCAGACGTACTGTGCAGCGGTGGGGATGGAGGGAATCTCAAACTGCACCTTGCTGTCCTCCGACACCAGCTCACTCGTGTAGACGTTGTCCTTTGGCATGAGCTCGGCTTTGATCCGCACCGTGATGCCATTTGCAGGGCTCCCATCGGGATAGGTCACCTCCACCTGAGTAAACAAGTAGCATGGGGATGGGCAATGTAGGAACCTCGGACACATCCAGGAGGGAGGAGGGATATCCCGAGAGTGTGGCTGTCACTGCTGCAGGACCTTGTACACAGTAAACTAACCCTAGAGAAATCCTTAAATGAAGACGGCCCAGGTCGTCATTTCATAATTATGAACTTATCAGGTCATATGAGCAGAATTAGGCCATTCGGCCCATCAAGTCTACTCCGCCATTCAATCCTGACTGATCTATCTCTCTTTTCTAACCCCATTCTCCTGCCTTCTCCCTGACACCAGTACAAATCCGTCCAAATGTTCCCAATGTTGGGCGAGTCCAGAACCAGGGGCCACAGTCTTAAAATAAAGGGGATGTCATTTAAGACTGAGGTGAGAAAAAACTTTTTCACCCAGAGAGTTGTGAATTTATGGAATTCCCTGCCATAGAGGGCAGTGGAGGCCAAGTCACTGGATGGATTTAAGAGAGTTAGATAGAGCTCTAGGGGCTAGTGGAGTCAAGGGATATGAGGAGAAGGCAGGCACGGGTTATTGATAGGGGACGATCAGTCATGATCACAATGAATGGCGGTGCTGGCTCGAAGGGCCGAATGGTCTCCTCCTGCACCTATTTTCTATGTTTCTATGTTTCTAATCAAGAATATATCTATCTCTGCCTTAAAATTGACATGGCCGCCACAGCCTTCTGTGGCAATGAATTGCACAGGTTCACTGACCAAAGACATTCCTCCTCATCTCCTTCCTAAAGGAACTTCCTTTAATTCTGAGGCCATGACCTTTGGTCCTAGATTCTCAGAAAGGCGCAGCTGGTAGAGCTGCTGCCTCACACCTTTAGACACCCAGGTTCAACACTGATTCCAGGTGTTGTCTGTTTGCAGTTTGCACGTTGTCCCTGTGACCACGTGGGTCTCCTCTGGGCGTTTGGAAAGAGATGCCGGAGGAAGTGGTTGACGCAGGTACTATCGCAATGTTTAAGAAACATTTGGACAGGTACAATGGATAGGACAGGTTCAGGGGGATATGGACCAAACGCAGGCAGACAGGACTAGTGTAGATGGGCCACGTTGGTCGGTGTTGTGCCGAAGGGCCTGTCTCCACACTGTATGACTCCAAGATAGTTCTCCCATGCTTTGGAGGCTCCCAGTTTCACAGCCCCAATATTACCACGGAGGCGCAGCGGTAGAGTTGCTGCTTTACAGCGCCAGAGACCCTGGTTCGATCCTGACTACGGGTGCTGCCTGTATGGTTTGTACGTTTTCCCCGTGACCACGTGGGTTTTCTCCAGGATCTCCGGTTTCCTCCCACGCTCCAGAGACGTGCAGGTTTGTAGGTTAATTGGCTTGGTATAAGCGTAAATTGTCCCTGGTGTGTGTAGGATAGTGTTCGTGTCGGTCGCTGGCGGGCGCAGACTCGGTGGGCCGGGGGGCCTGTTTCCGCGGGGTATCGCTAAAACTAAACTGAGCTGCATTACCTTTCCTTTGTAGGGCAGGCCGGGCTTGAACTGCTTGCGAGTGTCCTTGGAGTACTTGATGTCGATGAGCTGCTTGTGGACAGGGGTGGAATCGTCGAAGGTGATCTGCGTGCTGCCGTCGCCGCTCAACACCGAGGCCCAGATGTTGAGCGAGCCGCGGAAATGTTCGGCGATGTCCACCGGCATCATCTCCTTGACACAGATGGGAAAGGAGGCGGTGCCGTCAAGCTGCAGCGTTGGAAGAGAAGGAATGTGAGGGAACGTCAACAGCATCTTCATAAGCTCATAAATGATAGGAGCAGAATTAGGCCATCAAGTCCACTACACCACTCAATCATGGCTGATCTATCTCTCCCTTCTAACCCAACACTCCTGCCTTCTCCTCATAACCCCCGACACCCGTACTATTCAAGAATTTGTCTATCTCTGCCTTAAAAATATCCACTGACTTGGCCTCCACAACCTCCTGTGTCAAAGGATTCCACAGATTCACCACCCTCTGATGAAAGAAGGGTTCTCGGACACTTCATAGTCACACTGCATGGAAACAGGCCCTTCGGCCCAACTTGCCCACACCGACCAACATGCCCCATCTACACAAGTCCCACAAGCCTGCGTTTGGCCCATATTCCTCGATCCACATACCAGCCCAAATGAGTCTTAAACTTTGCAACAGTCCCTGCCTCAAGTACCTCCTCTGACAACTCATTCCATACACCGAAGATAGACACAAAATGCTGGAGTAACTCGACGGGACAGGCAGCATCTATGGAGAGAAGGAAAGGGTGATGTTTTGGGTCAGGACCCTTCTGCAGACTGAGAGTCGGGGAGGGGGAGATACAGAGATAAGGAAGTGCAAGGTGTGAGAATGAGACATCAAAGGTGATGCATCTCAAGGAAAATGTAGATCATTGTTAGCTAAGAGAAGGTAATAACAAAGCAAACAGAGATAAAATGTAACCCGGGACAGTCAGACTGGTCGGAGAACTGGGAAAGGGGAGGGATGGTGTGAGGGGAAACGCAAGGATTACTTGAAGTTAGAGAAGTCAATATTCATACTGCTGGGGTGCAACCTGCCCAAGCAAAATATGAGGTGCTGTTCCTCCAATTTGCGCTGGGCCTCACTCTGACAATGGAGGGGGTCCAGGACAGAAAGATCAGTGTGGGAATGGGAGGGGAAGTTAAAATGTTTAACAAATGGGAGATCAGGTAGGTTTAGGTGGACTGAGCGGACTCTGTGGAGGGAAATGGACAGATGACATCTCGGGTCGGGATCCTTCTTCAGCTGCAATGCATTTACCCTGCGCTTCCCCTGCTCTGGGAGGGACAATGTAGGGGGGGCTTCACTCTGCATCTAATCCATGCTGTCTCTTCCCCGTGAGTGTGCAATGGAACAGTGCAGAGGGGGCTTTACTCTGTAATGTCCCATGCTATTACACCCTGGGAGTTTGTCAGATGAGTGTCTGTATCCAACTCATATTATGCTCACCTCAGTGTAAAGAGAGTTATCTAAGTCTCCAGTAAGGAAGCGGCCGTTCTAGGTTTCCCATGCAGCAGTGAGGATTCTCCCGACGCCGGAGCACCATCATCCGGCGAGAAGGGCCTGGAACATCGGGCCTCCGTAAGGGCGACTGCGGGGGCCTCAATCGCCCCGACAATGGGTGGACATGGGGATGGGGACTGGACTTTGTGCCTTCCCTCATAATGGGAACCATTATGAGGGGATTTTTTTTAATGTTTGAATTTCTTTATTATTGTTATATGGTATTTTTTTTTATGCGCTGCAATGGCAATACGCATTTCACTACACCAATTGGTGTTTGTGACTAATAAAGAACCTTTGAACCTTTGACCATAAGACATAGGAGCAGAATTAGGCCATTCATCCCATCAAGTCTGCTCCGCCGTTCCATCATGGCTAATCTATTTTTCTCTCAACCCTATTCTCCTCCCCATAACCTTTGAAGCCCCCATCATCAAGAACCTATCAACTTCCACTTGAAAAATATCTCCACAGCCACCTGTGGCAATCAATTCCACAGATTCACCAAACCCTGGCTGAAGAAATTCCTGCTCATCTCCATTCTAAAGGTTCATCCTTTTATCCTGAGGCTGTGCCGTTTGGTCCAAGCCGTGCCTGTGGGTTTGTCAGGTGAGTGGCTGTGTCTCACCTGTGGGAAACATCCTCAACTATTTGAAAATATCCTCTCCACATCCACTCTATCCAAGCCTTTCACTATTCTGTGTGTTTCAATGAGGTCACCCCCCCCCCCCCCCACCCCCCATTCTTCTAAACTCCGGTGAGTACAGTGCCCTCAAACGCTCCTCATACGTCAACCCAATCATTTCCGGGATCATTCCCGTAAATCTCCACTGGACCCTTTCTAGTGCCAGCACAGCCTTCCTCACCTATGTATGTGGAGCCATGCCATTCCTATCATTAAAAAGTTTGATGGGACAATGTAGAGGGAGCATAACTCAGTACCTACCTTGCCTGGGGAGTGTTTATTGAACACTGAACTTTAAAATGGATTCTGTCTATGTTACCTGGGTCAACAATATGAGGTCAGTGTGCAGAGATGGCCATACCTCCATGATCTTCACCACAGGGTGCCCCAGCTCGTGCCTGTAGTAACCCACTCCATTCACCGTCATGTTCACCGTCAGCCTCCCCGACACCGGTTTACCAAACGTGTACCTAAAGAGGACAAGAGAGAGGGAAGGTGCACGGTGAGCAAGGGGTGGTTTGATGCAGCCACACGCGGTGGAACAGCAGCCTCTCTTCTCGCCCAATGCAGGCGTCACGATGATGACAAAGCGCCAGTTCTCACCGTCCTGCCCGATCCCCTGAACACCGGAGAGCCGATGAGGTGGGGGCCGCTGGAGACGTCCGACGCAAGGAGCAAGAGGTCACGTGAGGGCGGACCGGGGTCATGGCTCCAGCGCCTTCAAGGTCGGCTGCAGGAGGCGCTCCCGGGACACTGATGAGGCCGTGCAGGAGCCTGGGGCTCGCCTGGATCGGGAGCCGCTCCACTAGGCCGAGCGCGCTGGGCCGACCGGACTTTGTGAAATGGCACCAAAACTTGGCGGTGCCCGCACATGTAAATATGCAAAAATAACTTCACTCTGCAGTGACACATGTAACAAATAAAGCAAGATTTAAACAAAGGAGGAAGATGGCTGAACTTCATTGCCTTCCATCACAGTGAGGAATGTGGATTCTGCTGTGGTGGGTGTCTATGCTAAATTTTATTTTACGTGGCTGTATTGTGTATTGTTGGTTTTCTCACTTGGTATGGCTGTGTGGTAACTCAAATTTCGCTGTACCTTAATCGGCACATGCGACAATTAAATTGAGGGAGTGCAGCGTAGGTTTACAAGGTTAATTCCAGGGATGGTGGGACTGTCATATGCTGAGAGAATGGAGCGGCTGGGCCTGTACACTCTGGAATTTAGAAGGATGGGAGGGAATCTCATTGAAACATATAAGATTGTTAAGGGCTTGGACATGCTAGAGGCAGGAAACATGTTCCCGATGTTGGGGGAGTCCAGAACCAGGGGCCACAGTTTAAGAATAAGGAGTAAGATAATTTAGAACGGAGATAAGGAAACACTTTTTCTCACAGAGAGTGGTGAGTCTGTGGAATTCTCTGCCTCAGAGGGCGGTGGAGGCCGGTTCTCTGGATGCTTTCAAGAGAGAGCTACATAGGGCTCTTATAAATAGCAGAGTCAGGGGATATGGGGAAAAGGCAGGAACGGGGTAGTGATTGGGGATGATCAGCCATGATCACATTGAATGGCGGCGCTGGCTCGAAGGGCCGAATGGCCTACTCCTGCACCTATTGTCTATTGTCTATTGAATCTTGAAAATTGGACCACAGCGCCACATGGATGAAAACCTCCAAATCAATGGTGTGTGCGGCTCAGCGTCCGGACGGGGAAGGTGTTTGCATGGGGCTGAGATCGCAGAGCAATTGGCAGGAAAGTAAGCAGACACAAGGAACTGCAGATGCCGGAATCTTGAGCAAAAAAACACAAAGTGCTGGAGTGACCCAGCAAGTCAGACGGCATCTCTGGAAAACATGGATTGGCAATGTTTCAGGACGGGAACCTTCTTCAGTCCGAAGAGGAGTCCCATCTCTGGAGAACATGGATAGGCAATTTATTCAGGTCTGGCACCGACCCGAAATCTTGCCTATCCTTGTTCTACAGAGATGCTGCCTTACCCGCAGGGTTACTCCAGCACTTTATGCCTATGTTTAGTTTAGAGATACAGCTTGGAAACAGGCCCTTCTGCCCAGCGAATCCGCGCCGATCACGATCACCCATACATCAGCTCTATGGTTTTTTTGGGCAGGAAAGTTTACCAAGGAGCAGACACCTATCTTTGGAGGTGTAGAGGTTCATAGGTTCATGTGATTGGAGCAGAATTAGGCCATTCGGCCCATCAAGTCTACACCGCCATTCAATCATGGCTAATCTATCTTTCCCTCTCAACCCCATTCTCCTGCCTTCTCCTCATAACCCCTGACACCTGTACTAATCGAGAATCTATCTATTTTTGCCTTTAAAATATCAATTTTTGACGGCCTCCACAGCCTTCTGTGGCAATGAATTCCACAGATTCACCACCCTCTGACTAAAGAAATTTCTCCTCATCTCCTTTAACATCCTTTAAATTCTGAGGCCTTGACCTCTGGTCACAGACTCTCCCACTGGTGGAAGAGTCTAGTGGAGGAGTGGAAGAGGTCAGAGTGTTGGGGAGGCCTTTGCCTCGTGCTCTGTGCTGAGAGGCTCCAGATTGGGCAGCCATTTCGCGGGAGGAAGTGTGGCTTACCTGGCATGGACAGTTCCTTCCTCACACTTGCTCAGATCCTGGATGTACTTGGGAGGATCGATAGTGAGCTCGAACTTTGGTAACACTATACGCAAGAATGAAAATGTTCATTTTTGTTACTTGGCTAAAACGTAAATGTTCCCACATTAGTAAAATTGTATTAGACTTCAGAATTTACTTTGCAAGAGATACAGCGCGGAAACAGGCCCTTCGGCCCACCTAGTCCGCGCCGACCAGCGATCCCCGTACGTCAGCAGTATCCTCCACGCAATATATAATTTTACCGAAGCTACAAACCTGTATGCCTTTGGAGTGTGGGAGGAAACCGGAGCACCTGGAGAAAACCCACGTGGTCACGGGGCGAATGTACAAACTCCGTAGAGGCGGTACCCGTAGTCAGGGTCAAACGCGGGTCTCTGGCGCTGTGAGGCAGCGACCCTATCGCTGCGCCACTGTGCCGCCCTATTGGCAAATAAAATTGGGCGGCAGAGTCCACACACAAGCTGGGATGGAACAGCGTGGGGCTCGGCTGCACCGGGCGCCGCACCAACAGGCCGAGCACGTGGACCGCACGCGGTTTACAGCAGTGGGGCAGCGACGGAGGCCACCATAGTTACACTTTTAAAATCAAAAAATCAATTATTAAAAATAATATTTACAATACAATAAAACCAAACAGAACCCACCGCCGCCATAGTACAAGGCAAACAAATATACTAAATAAACTACTATACAACTATGTTACAATCCTCGTCAAGGATGCATTTGACGTAACCCTGGAAAAGGGGCAGGCAGCCGGCTCGGACAGGGCCCTCTTCCGCGGATGGCCAGCTGTGCCAGGCCCAGGAACGACCCAACCAGGACATCTGCGGCCCTACCCTCTCCCCTACGCACAGGGTGTCCAAAGAACGGTTACACTTGGCCAGGCCGAGCCTGCAACGCCGCCAGGACAATGGGCCTTCATGGTCAGGCCAAGAACCCTGCACCGACAACAACTGGGGCTTGGAAATGGCACAATAGACAATAGGTGCAGGAGGAGGCCATTTGGCCCTTTGGGCCAGCACCGCCATTCAATGTGATCATGGCTGATCATCCCCAATCAGTACCCCGTTCCTGCCTTCTCCCCAGATCCCCTGACTCCGCTATTTGTAAGAGCCCTATCTAGCTCTCTCTTGAAAGCATCCAGAGAACCGGCCTCCACCGCCCTCTGAGGCAGAGAATTCCACAGACTCACCACTCTCTGTGAGAAAAAGTATTTCCTCGTCTCCGTTCTAAATGGCTTACTCCTTATTCTTAAAACTAACCAAACTAGCGACTCTGTATACTGTCTGTAGTATACTGTATACGTCAGTACTGTAGTCTCTGTATACTGTGGTACTGTCTATACTATTGCTGTACAATTGTATTGTAGCTGAGATGCTTATCTAATATGTATCGAAGTAACTCAGCGGATCAGACGGCATCTCTAGGGAAAAAGGCTGCATAATGGTGACCTTCTTAAGACTAAAGAAGGGTCTCGACCCGAAATGTCACCTATTCCTTTTCTCCAGAGATGCGGCCTGACCCGCTGAGTCACTCCAGCTTTTTGTGTCTACCTTCAGTTTAAACCAGCATCTGCAGTTCCTTCGTACACGTACTGCTCACGTGTACTGATACTTGAACGGAACTGTGTACAAAAATAATTTCACCGTACCTCGGCACGCATGACCAATAAAGTACCATACCAATATTCACTAGAAATAACAGAATGGGACAGGATAGGAGGCCACTCAGCCCATCATGTCTGTGCTGGCTCTTCGAAAGAATTCTCTCGCTCCTCCGTTCTTCCCCACATCAACTCTGCAAATAGTTTCCTCTTCCAATTATTTGTTCAACATCCTGTCGAAAGTTTCTGCCGAATCTGTTGCCACGTCTCTTTCAGACATTGCGTTTCACATCACGGCAACCAACTGCAAAGAAATATTTCTCATCTCCTGTGATCCCGGGCCAATTCTGTGAAGTCTGGTTACCAACCTCCCACCAGTGGAAAACATTTCTGCTTCATGTCCCCTGCCAGGAAACGCTCAAAATTGCCAACACTTTGGATGAATGATGCACATTGACCAAACACCTCTGGCACACCGGACCCACAACCAGCCCAGGAAGACATTTTGCCAGCTGCTAAATACTTGGGGAGCAATTTTTTTTTGTTTTTGTGGTTGATTCTGAGCCAAGAGCCGCATAACACAGGGCAGCCACGGTGGCTCAGCGGTAGAGTTGCTGTCTTACAGCCCTTGCAGCGCTGGAGACCCGGCTTCGATCCCGACTACGGGCGCTGTCTGTACGGAGTTTGTACGTTCTCCCCGAAACCGCGTGGGTTTTCTACGAGATCTTCGGTTTCCTCCCACACTCCAAAGACGTACGGGGATGTAGGTTAATTGGCCTGGTGTATGTGTAAATTGTCCCTAGTGAGTGTAGGATAGTGTTAATGTGCGGGGATCGCTGGGCGGTGTGCACTCGGTGGGCCGAAGGGCCTGTTTCCCGGCTGTATCTCTAAACTAAACAGGGCCCTGGAACGGTCCAGATACACACAAATCTGAAAACACGGTTCAGGAGGTCGGCGTTTGAGGAGACGGTCTAGAGGGGGCATTATCCTGCATCTACGCTGTGCTGTTTCTGCAGTGTGTGCCTGACGGGATAGTATGGAGGGAGTTTTACTCTGCGGCATCGTGGCACAGCGGCAGGCCTACTGCCTCACAGCGCCAGAGACGCGGGTTCGATCCTGATTACGGGTGCTGTCTGTTCGTAGTTTGTACGTTTTTGCCAGTGACCTGCGTGGGTTTCCTCCGAGACCTTCACTTCCCCCCCCCCCACACCACAAAGACGTGCAGGTTTGTAAGTTAATTGGCTTTGAGATGAATGTAAAATTGTCCTTAGAGTGTGTAGGGTAGCTTTTAGTGTGCGGCGATCGCTGGCTTGGTGGGTCGAAGGACCTGTTTCCGCGCTGCATCTCTAAACTAAACCCGAACTAAATCTCACCTGCGCTGTTCCTTTAGTGTACGACGGAACAGTACGGAGGGAGCTCTACCCCGTGTCTGCTCTAACGGGTCATTGTACACTCTCCCTGTGACTGTGTGGGTTTTCTCCTGGTGCTCGGGTTTCCTCCCACATCCCAAAGTGTGGATGACAGAGTGATTGCTGGCCAGCGCGGACTCTGCCTCAACTACCTCCTCCGGCAACACGTTCCATGCACCCATCATCCGTTGTGTGAAAAGGTTACCACTCAGGTTCCTTTTAAATATTTCCTCCCTCACCGTAATGGGCCTGTCCCATGCAGGCGATTTTTTGGGCGACTACTGCAAAATTCTCAACGTGCTGAAAAACTTTGTGTGGCGACAATTTCTGCTGTCATAGGATGTCGTGGGTTGTCGTAGGTGTTGTCGTAAGTTGTTGTAGGCGAATTCCATTAAAATTAGCCCCTGGCAGTTGCCAAAGGAGTCGCCTAAGTGGGACAGGCCCATAAACCCATGTCCTCTGGTTCTCGATTCCCTGACTCTGGGCAAGAGACTCTGTGCGTCTACCCAATCTATTAGTTTAGTTTAGTTCAGAGATACTGCCTTAGTTTAGGCCCTTCGGCCCACCAAGTCCGCACCGACCAGCGATTAACACTCCTCCCCACACCAGGGACAATTTACATTTATAACAAGCCAATTAACCTACGTACCTGTACATCTTTGGAATGTGGGAGGAAACCGAAGATCTCGGAAAAAACCCACGCGGTCACAGGGAGAGCGGACAAATTCCGTACAGACAGCGCGGTAGTCAGGATGGAACCCGGGTCTCTGGCGCTCCAAGGCAGCAACTCTACCGCTGCGCCACCGTGCCACACTCATAAGATCACCCCTCATCCTCCTTGGGTTCCTTGGGAGCGCTCCAAGGAAGAAGGTCCCAGCATGCTCAACCTCTCCCTAAAGCGCAGACCCTCAAGTCCTGGCAACATCTTCTCTTCTCCTCCTCTAAGTCAAATAGTTCTTCGTCTTTCCTCTTTTAAGGTGCTCCCTAAAGCTCAGCTCTTTGGCCAAGCTTTTGGTGACCACGGTCCCGATGTTGCTCACACTCAATTTCTTACTTTAACTACGATCACTAAAGGCTATTCCCTTATCCTGCCCCTGTACACTGCGTATGACTCATTCTGCGATCGTGTATTGTCTTTCCGCTGACTGGTTTGCACGCTTTACAAAAGCTTTTCACTGTCTCTCAGTACACGCGACAATAAATTAAACTGAACAGAACTGAGTTTGAATGAGCTGATGAAGTGGGTTACAGAGGCGATAACGCGGTGGGGAGCGGTGGTCTCCCCATTGTTTGGATAATTACAGGGAAGGAGAGGCATCAGAGAACAAGCAATCCTGAACCGAAGAGGGGGTGACTCCTGCAGCTATCTCCAGCGGTCCCGGCCCAAACCATTCCCAGCTGGATACGAGCAAAGGGATTAGGACTCCTCCCCCACCTCACGACAACCACCCACTCAATCTGGAATCATTCCTCAAGGAATCTTTTCAATTCCCTGGCCCAAATTCCTGACATAACTTGCATGCCGTGCAGAGAGAAAGGGAGAAAGAGAGAGAGAGAGAGAGAGAGATCGAGAGACAGGAGGAGAGAGTGAATCTGAAAGGAAGAGAGGCAACAAAGGCACGTGAGGTCAAAATGGTGTGGATCAAGGGCGAAAGAAAAGAGAAGCGATAGAGTGGGAATAGAAGAAAAACAGAAAGAGAGAAAAGTAGAGAAACAATAGGGAGAGGGGGGAGTGGGGGAAAAGAGGGGGGTGAGTGGGGAGAGAAAGAGAGGGAGGAGAGAGAGAGAGAGAGAGAGGGAAAGAGAGAGAGAGGGGGGAGAGAAAGGAAAGAGAGGGAGGGAGAAAGAGATGAAAGAGGGAGAGAAAGGGAGGGAAAGGGGGAAAGAGAGAGAAGTAGAGAGAGAGAGAGAGGAGAGAGAGAGAGGGGGAGAGGGAGCAAAAGAGGGAGAGAAAGAGAGAGAGAGAAAGAGAGAGAGAGGGAGGGGGAGAGAGGGAGGGAGAGAAAGAGAAAGGGAGATAAAGAGATGGAGAGAAAGAGAGGGAGAGAAAGAGAGGGAGGGAGAGGGAGAGAGCAAAGATCCTTGGAGAGAGGGAGAGAGGGAGAGAGAGCGAGAGAGAGAGAGAGAGAGAGAAAGGCAGCACAGGAAGGGAAGAGAGGGCAAAGTGTTTTGGGTGAACATTTTAAAGGTATTATCTTGGCATGTGAAGATAAAATTTTGAATTCATCATGATTGAATTTGTGGAGGCGGAATTGAGAAGCACAGGCACTTGTGCGTGTAGGAGAGGTTAGACGGAGTCTGGTGAGGCGTTGCAAAGTTCCAGCACAAGGTGGGAACGTTTAAAATGGATGATGCAGCATGAGCTGGGTCCATGCTTGACAAAGCAGCAAAGGTCATGCGTGTGGGCTGAGAGCGGGCTTGGACTGTGACAGGAGCCAAGGCAGTGAGCGACCGCACCAAGCACCTTGTGTACAGAAGCAGGCGGTCAGAGTTGGTGTGTGGGGAACGCAGCCCCTCACCAGCAACCTGCCCGCGGTACCTCGACACTGTCCCTGCGCGGGTAAAGCCCAACGTCTTTCTCCCTTCCCCAGCACCATCTGGCCACCAGAGCAACACGCTTTTCATGAATTAAAAACAGATCCTGCCTCTTGGGTAACAGAAACCGTGCCAAAATAACTGGAACCCTGATCGAAATCCATCAGCGTTTGTCTCTGAACTGTGTTCCAGCCAGGGACTGTTGGCAGCTCCGGCCCTAGACAGCAGCTGTACGCAGTCAGTCCGCATGTGAGGCCGTGTGGATGCATGCAGCCCACGTGTGGGGCTGTGTCTCAGCACTGGCAGTCTGCGTGTGGGATAGGCACTGGCCGTCCACATGAAGGGTCGTGTCTAAGCGCCGGCAGTCTGTGTGTGGGGCTGTGTATAAGCACTGACAGTGAGTCCAAGTGTAGGGTCGTGAATAAGCGGCAGCAGTCTGCGGGGGCAGCAATATCCTCTCTCGCTGCTCCCCCTCTGGGATTACATTTTCCTTGATCTCCATTCCCCTTTTTCCTATTTTCACACCTTATACTTCCTTATCTATGTATCTCCCTCTCCCCTGACAGTCTGAAGAAGGGTCTCGACCCGAAACGTCACCCATTCCTTCTCTCCAGAGATGCTGCCTGTCACGCTGAGATACTCCAGCTTTTTGTGCCCATCTTCCGTATAAGCACTGGCAGCCCACATGTGGGGTTGTGTATATGCACTGGCAGCCCGTGTGTGGGGTTTTGT
Source organism: Okamejei kenojei (assembly GCA_035221665.1). Taxonomy (NCBI): domain Eukaryota; kingdom Metazoa; phylum Chordata; class Chondrichthyes; order Rajiformes; family Rajidae; genus Okamejei; species Okamejei kenojei. The sequence goes on along the minus strand of CM069158.1, from coordinate 31,599,566 downwards.
AAGCTCTGATGATCTGCACAGGGGACTGTGTAAGGACAACCACTCCTTGCATCAGGCTGCGTAGTTGCCTGCGGTCGGTGTTGAGCTTGTACAAGTGCTGGCAAACTGCTTTGGGGATTGTGCTAAGCGCTGCAGGTTTGCACGTACGACAGTGTGTGTCAGGCTACACATCCAGCCATGAAACATCCACCGGTCTGCGTGTGGCTCTTTTGTTTCACTGCTGGTAGTCTACGAGTGGTGCAGCTTAAGTGCTGGCCGTCTGCATTAGGGGGTGGTGTGGAGCTGGCGTTCCAGGGACAGTGAACAGTGAGGGTGCCACACTCACCGTATTTCCGCACCTCAAACGTTTTGTTGTACGTGTACCCTTGAAGCTCCACAAAGATTAACCATTCTCCGATCACAGGTTGGTCCGACAGAGGGAAGCTCATATTTACAACGCCTGAAATGAAACAAAATGGGTGTCAGGGGCTATGGGGAGGAGGCAGGAGAATGGGGTTAGGAGAGAGAGATAGATCAGCCATGATTGAATAGCGGAGTCGACTCGATAGGCCAAATGGTCTAATTCTACTATCACTTATGAAAGGCTGGCTGATGCTCTATAAAGCGGAGAAGCTCTATGCAGAGCGGGGGCAGTGTTGGGCACAGGAGCCCGTAGATTTACTTTAGACTTTAGAGATACACCGCAGAGATGTGCCCTTCGGCCCACCAAGCCCGCATCGACCACCGATCACCCCCATGCATAAACAAAATCGTACACACCAGGGACAATTTACAGAAGCCAATTAACCTACAAACCTGTACGTGGGAGGAAACCAGAGCACCCGGAGAAAACCCACGCAGGTCATGGGGAGGACGTGCAAACGCCGTCCAGACAGCACCCGTGGTGAGGGTCAAACCCGGGTCCCTGGCGCTGTAACCTGGCAACTCTGCAGAAACTGTGCCGATCATTTTACGGGAATTTCAGGGAATGGGTGACATGACTTACCGCAACACACCGGCTTCAACTCGTTCCATTGGATCATCCGAGACCCTCTGGGATCCTGAGAGAGAGAGAGAGAGAGAGAGCAGCGGTGAGAGAGATGTTGAGGCTCAGGGCAGCTCAACCGACAATGGAACTTCGGCCAAATAACATCCGCTCTTCACTAAACACATTGAAGGGAGAGGGTCTGTGATTCCCCCCCCCCACATGCCGATGGGATGGGATTCACCATCAGCCCAGCACAATGGAAGGGTGCAGGACGGAACTGCAGATGCTGCTTGACACCGGAGATAAGACACAAAATGCTGGAGCAACTCAGGCAGCAACTCTGGTGAGGAAGAATGGGTGACGCTTCGGGTCGAGACCCTTCTTCAGACTGAGAGTGAGGTGAAGGAGAGAGACTAAAGATAAGGAAGGGTGAGGTGTGAAAACGACAGATCAAAGCAGAAGGTGATAAGGAAATGTAGGAGGGTTCATTGTTGGCTGAGGGGAAGGTGACAACGAGGCTCACAAACAATAAAATTAATCAGGAGGACAGAGAAACTGGTGGGAGAACTAGGGTGGGGGAGGGACAGAGAGAGAGGTTACTTGAAGTTAGAGAAATCAATATACATACCAATGAGTTGTAAGCTGCCCAAGCGAAATGTGAACTGCAGTTCCTCCAATTTGTTTCTTAGCCCCCACAAGCACTCTTGATATCAACCAAAATTAAGATTAATTTTCTGTTATTAATCTTAAATGTGCAAACGAGACCGGGACACTGCTGACCATAGATTTCCTTCCAATGGAACAATCCATGCTGGTGCAGTGCAGCCCCAGTGCACGTCTCCGTGCAGCTGCAGTAGGGAACATCGCAAGTGGGTGCTAGCCACTCGTCCTCAGACACGGCAGCAACACTCCTGGAGCCATTATCTCGACTGGAATCTTGCATGTTTGGGAACGACCCCATCCAAGACTGCAGGAAAATGCACAGCCACGGACGTAGCCCAGACCATCACGCAAACAAACCATTGACTCCATCCACACTTCACGCTGCCTCGGCAAGGCCAGCAGCATCATCAAGGACCAGTCTCACCCCAGGCTCTCCCTCTTCTCCCCTCTCCCATCAGGCAAGAAGTACAGAAGTTTGAAAACGCACACCTCCAGATTCAGGGACAGTTTCTACCCCGCTGTTGTCAGGCAGCTGAACCGTCCTCTCATCAGTTAGAGTGCTGACCTCCCATCTATCTCATTGGAGACTTTTGAATTCTCTTTCATCGGACTTAATCTTGAGCTAAATGTTGTACCTTTTAACCTTTACTATTTATTAAAAGCACGCAACAAAAGCTTTTCCCTGTACCTCAGTTCACATGAAAATAATTAACTCAAACAGTTTAGTTTAGCTTGAGGGTGAAAAGGCAGAAGAAAGAGGCAGAGCACTGGGAAGACAGAGAACAAGGTCAGAGAAAGTGTATGCAGAATCAAGAGTGGTATCACTCTGTGTCAAACTGTGCAGATAAACTGATAGTGGGAGATGGCAGCCCAATTGTTACATAGAAACATAGACAATAGGTGCAGGAGTAGGCCAATCGGCCCTTCGAGCCTGCACCGCCATTCAATATGATCATGGCTGATCATCCAACTCAGTATCCTGTACCTGCCTTCTCTCCATACCCCCTGATCCCTTTAGCCACAAGGGCCACATCTAACTCCCTCTTAAATATAGCCAACGAACTGCCCTCAACTAACTTCTGTGGCAGAGAATTCCACAGATTCACCACTCTCTGTGTGAAAAATGTTTTTCTCATCTCGGTCCTAAAAGATTTCCCCCTTATCCTTAAACTGTGGCCCCTTGTTCTGGACTTCCCCAACATCGGGAAGAATCTTCCTGCATCTACCCTGTCCAACCACTTAGGAATTTTGTAAGTTTCTATAAGATCCCCCCTCAACCTTCTAAATTCCAGCGAGTACAAGCCGAGTCTATCCAGTCTTTCTGCATATGAAAGTCCTGCCACCCCAGGAATCTGGTGATTCTCTGTACTCCCTCTATGGCAAGTGCCTTCAGAGAACTTGAGTAGACTTGATGGGCTGAATGGCCCAATTCTGCTCCTATCACTTAAGGACCATCAGCTGCGGAACTCACCACGATGTAGGCCTCGACCTGAAAGAGAGAGGGAGAGAGAGTGGTGTCTGAATGCGAATTTGGCTCACTTTAGTAACATTCTTGAATTATTTAGGATCAATTCCTGATATACATACAAAATGGGAATTATAGTAAGATCCATAGAGCCATGGTGTAGTTCTACAGAGCTTAGCAGTTGTACCCAGTTTTCCCATTTACTTTAATCCCAACAGACCTCAACACAGCAATGAATACCAGGCAAAATATGAACAGCAAGCAGTAGCAACTGAGGCGAACAGCAAAAGCATTGTGATACTTTAGTTACATTAGGCTGCTGTCTGTACGGAGTTTGTACGTTCTCCCTGTGACCGCATGTGTTTTCTCCGGGTGCTCCAGTTTCCTCCCACACTCCAAAGACGTGCAGGTCTGTTGGTTAATTGGCTTCAGTTTTAATAAAAATCATAAATTGTCCCTAAAATGTAGGTTAGTACGGGGTGATCACTGGTCGGCGCAGACTCGTGGGGCCGAAGGGTCTGTTTCCGCACTGTATCTCCAAAGTCTAAAGTAAAGACCATTATGGTGTGGAATTGTAAAAAACCCATCTGTCTCACTATTGTTCTGTAGGATAGGAAAGGTACCATCTTACCAACAGGTCAGCCATGATAGAATGGCAGAGTAGGCTCAATGGGCTGAATGGCCTAATTCTGCTCCTTTTTACTGTCTGGCTGTATGGTGATTTCATTTCACTGTGCCAATTAGCACACATGACAAATAAAATGTATCTGAATCTGTATGTCTTATGGTATTCACCATATGTGGCTGTATGCTCCAGACCCGCAACAACCTGGCATTAAAATTAACAGGCTTTGCAAACCCTCAATTGTCTCAAAACTATTTTACATTTATACCAAACCAATTAACCTACAAACCTGTAGGTCAAGGATCAACACACAAATGGAGGACCAAAGGGGCTCATCACCAGCTTCTCAGAGTAGCACTGAAGTGGACAAACCTGTTGGTTTTGCCAGCTGTGCCCACAGGCAGAGGGTGAGAGAACAACACCACTGCCTTTTGAAGAGGTACAAGGAACTGCAGATGCTAGAATCTTGATCAAAACACAAAGTGCTGGAGTAACTCAGCAGGTTCGGCAGCATCTGGGAAGGGAAATGACAGGCGATGTTTTGTGTCAGGACCCTTCTTCATACTCAAGAAAGGCCCTGACCCGAACCCTTGCCTATTCATTCCCTCTATAGATGCTGCCTGAGCAGCTGAGGACACTGTGGAAGGCATGACTGCAATCATGTATAGTATTTCTGCTGGCTGGATAGCACGCAACAAAAAAGCTATTCACTGCACCTTGGTACACGTGATAATAAACCAAACTAAACTAAACTATGCGATGTTTAGTTTAGTTCAGAGATACAGCGCGGAAACAGGCCCTTCAGCCCACCGAGTCCGCAATGACCAGCGAGCCCCGCACAATAACACTATCCTACACACTAGGAACAATTTTTCATTGCAACCAAGCCAATTAACCCAAGTACGTCTTTGGAGTGTGGGAGGAAACCGAAGATCTCGGAGAAAACCCACGCAGGTCACGGGCAGAACGTACAAACTCCGTACAGACCGCACCCGTAGTCAGGATCGAACCCGGGTCTCCGGCGCTGTAAGGCAGCGACTCTACCGCTGCGCCGCCGTGCCTCCCCGATGGCTTTTTAAACTATGACAGCAAATCAATAAAACTATTGATGAGGTCCAAGGTCAATAGGAATTGTTTCCGAGGACATTGCTGACAATGGCAGCGTTTGTTCATCATCCCTACTTACCCCTAAACTGAGGAAACAGTCGAGAATCAACCGCATTTGTAGATCTGGAGTCAGATTTGGGAAGGCTGACAGATTTCCTCCCCTGAAGGAGGATATTATTGAGCCAGATGTGTTTTAAACAATTTGGCAGTATCATGGCCATCTTCAATTCCTTCAGACCAGATTAATTGAATCATTTGAAGTTACATTCCACAGCTGCCAGGACGAGACTCAAACTGGCATCTCTGGAGCAATGATCAAAATCACGGCCTGCTGGCCCAGCACCTTAACCATCCTGATGCCATGCCAGTCTAGTTTAGTTTAGAGATACAGCACGGAAGCAGGCCCTTCGGCCCACTGAGTCCATGCCGGCCAACGATCATCTGTGCACTTGTTCTGTCGCATGGGCTGGGGACAATTTCAGAGACGCCAATTTACCTACAAACCCGCACGTCTTTGGGATGTGGGAGGAAACCGGAGCATCCGCAGAAAATCTGTGTTGCCATATAAACGTAGAAAATAGGTGCAGGAGTAGGCCATTCGGCCTTACGAGTCAGCACCGCCATTCAATATGACCATGGCTGATCATCCAAAAATCAGTGGTAGACAAAGGTGCTGGAGAAATGCAGCGGGTGCAGAAGCATCTATGGAGCGAAGGAAATAGGCAACGTTTCGTCACTTTTGTCTACCTTCTATTTTCCAGCATCTGCAGTTCCTTCTCAAACACAATCCAAAAATCAGTACCCCGTTCCAGCTTTTACCCCCATATCTAATCCCTTGATTCCATTAGCCACTGGGAGAATGGGGTCACAGGGAAAATGTGCGGACTCCACACAGACAGCGTCCGAGGTCAGGATCGAACCCAGGTCTTTGGCACTGAGAGGCAGCGGCTCTATACCCGCTGCGTCGCCAAGGGTTCAGCGACGGTGCGGAGAAGGGCTCGAGTGCCTTGTTGCTGGTGCGGCTCCTCACATGCGGCGGGACACGTCATTCTTTCCTTTCATCGTTTTTTGCAAAAACAAAACAGACAGAAAATGGCAGCAACAAGCTGAGAAGTCCTACCTTCTGATTGGTGGGTCGCAGGTCAGGGGTGACGGTGAACACATTAATCAGCACTGTGTGAGGGGAGAGAGAGAGAGAGAAAGAGAGAGAAAGCAGCAGTGAAAATGTTGAACAGTTGCTGCTTGAACCAAACAGGTACTGAATGTAGCCCTGATCCCAGCTGGGGACCAACTCTGCGAGCTTAATGTGCTCCTTCAATTCTTGCACCTCGATTAGGTTCAAGGTTCAAGAGAGTTTATTGTCATGTGTCCCAGATAGAACAATGAAATTCTTGCTAGACGACAAACAGACTTAAATTGTTGAAACTTTTCGTTCAGATTCTGTTTTGCTTTGTTTATTTTTAATTTATTTATTTTATTTTTATTCTTATTATATTATTATTAATCTTTTTATTTTATTTTTTTCGTTGGGGGGGGGTTTTGTTTTTTCCTTTTTTCCTTTTCTTTTTCTCTTTTTATTTTTGTGTTTTTTTTCTACTTTTATAAGTTTTCTTTTAAAGATTTAACTATATTTACATAGAGACCAGGAGGTCTATATTCAATGTGTATTTTGACACTGGTCTCATATCAGGTTATACCTGTAATCCCGATCCCTATGTATCAATATCATTGTTATGTTTATCATTGTTCATTTTTGCTTTGTTATTTAAGTTTTATTTTTGTTTTCTTTGGAAAAAAAACCCAATAAAAATAAATAAATTCTTGCTTTGCTTCAGCACAAGAGAATATAGAAGGTACGAATAGAGAACAGATCAGTGAGTCCATATACCAATATATATTATCCCCAATTTAGTTGATTAGTGCAGGTATCAGAGGCTATGGGGAGAAGGCAGGAGAATGGGGTTAGGAGGAAGAGATAGGTTGAATGGTGGAGTAGACTTGATGGGCCAAATGGCCTAATTATACTCTTTTCCTGATGACCTGATGACTTTATCACCTTCCATTCATCTCCATCCCCCTTCCCCACCCTTTCTTCCTCCTGGCGTTTAAGACAAGGTGATGCATCCCGAGATACAGGTGACAGGGGTTGCAAAGGTGGGTGCGGTAGGTCCACCTTTCTGCTTTGGTTTATAGACAGGCTTGTCCGTCTGGATGAACACTGAAGAGCCCTTGGAGTCGATGGTGACGGTTGTGAAGTTGTGGAAGATGTATCCATTGTCGGTGAGATGGCGATTGCCCCACACTTTTAGCTGAGCCTGCCCACTGAATCCTTGCGGTACCTAGAAGACAAAGGAAAGAGGTTTAGGGGGACATTGGGTGGGAAGTGATTACACGGCAGCGCAGCGTTAGATTTGCTGCATCACATCGCCAGACACCCGGGTTCAATCCTGACCTCAGATGTTGTCTATGTGGAGTTTGCCTGTTCTCCCTGTGACCACGTGGGTTTTCTCTGGGTGCACAGGTTTTCTCCCACACTCCAAGGACGTGCAGGTTTGCAGGTTAATTGGCTTCTGCGAAATCGTCCCTCCGTGTGTGGGATAGTACGCGTGATTGCTGGTCAGCGCCGACTCGGTGGGCCGAAGGGCCTGTGTCCGTGCTGTATCTCTAAACTAAACGACTTTACAGCACCTGACAATGAAGGTCCATCAGATATCCAGACCCAACCCTTCAGAAACCTGTACCAGCCTCAGATCAACATTTGTAAGAAGGAACTGCAGATGCAGGTTTATACCGAAGATAGACAAAATGCTGGAGTAACTCAGCGGGTCAGGCAGCATCTCTGGAGAAAAGGAAAAGGGAACTGTAGCCTGAACGTCACCCATTCCTTTTCTCCGGAGATGCTGCCTGACCCACTGAGGTACCCCAGTATTTTGGGTCTATCCTCAGTGTAAACCTGCATCTGCATCTCTTTCATACGCGCTATATTTACAGTCTAGTTAAGCTTGTAATAAAGTTATTGCACACAACAAGAACCCATAAATTACAACGTGTTAATGACAAGATTTGCCTTTAAATGGTGTGTGTGTGTGAGGAGTTAACCGCTGGCCGGGCGGCACGGTGGCGCAGCGGTAGAATTGCCGCCTCACAGCGCCGGAGACCCGGGTTAGATCCCGACCACGGGTTCCGTCTGTACGGAGTTTGTACGTTCTCCCTGTGGGTTTTCTCCGTGATCTCCGCGCTGTATCTCTAAAACCAAAAACTAAAACTGAGTGTCACGGCCTCGTCCATAGCCCGCGGGGAGCGTAGTCCATTCAGCTGAGCGGTAACCAGCTTCTTGAGGGTTGTTAGGCCGGTACTCATCCAGGCAAGTCATGTGTTCCATCATACTGCTGGCTTGTGCTTTGTAGACAGTGGAAAGACGATCAGGAGCCAGACCGTGACTCACCCGCTGCTGGACACCCAGTCTCCCATCTGTTCCCGTCGTCACCCCACTGGTTCAGATGAAAACCTTGGGCGGCAGCATCTCCAGGATGTTGACGATGCGGGGAGCAGTCCCTTCAGTCCACCCTGTCCGCACTGACCAGCGATCACCCTGTCCATTAGTACTATCGTACACACTTGGCATAGTTTACAATTTTACAGAAGCCAATTAACCTACAAACCTGTACATCTTTGGAGTGTGGGCAGGAAACCGGAGCACCCGGGGAAAACCCACGCGGTCACAGGGAGAATGTGCAAAGTCCACACAGACACAGCAACCGAGGTCAGGATCGAACCCGGGCCTCTGGCTCTGTAATAGCCCTGTCCCATGGTGCAAATTCATTCCAAGAGCTCTCCCGAGTTAAGAAACAAATCAAACTCGTGGTAAGCACGGAGAATGTACGTCGGAGCTCGGGGACGTCTCTTAGCACTAACGGCAGGTACTCGGGAAGACTCGCTAACGGCAGGTAAGCGCGGGAAGGCTCGTGAAGAGTTTTCAACACGATGAAAAATGTCCACGAGAGCCCCGAGTACCGACGAGCGGCCGTTGCCGTAAATCTCCGAGTTCGAATCGGGGTAAACTCGGGGAGAACTCTTGGAATGAACTCGCACAGTGGGACGGGGGTTTCAGGCAGCGAATCGCCCGCTGCCCCACCGTGCCTCCCTCTGCAAAAGCCATGCCTTTGAGTACCAGATCTCCCTGAAATATCCCTGACGAGGCTACCCAAACTGCATGGCAACCATTAATGGGCGTCAAAAGTGGAGGGCGGTTGCCATGCAGATCCCAGCGGTGGCGCCACCATTGGTGGGAGGAATCAACCACAACACCACTTGTGTACATACAACTTCCAGCACAGACACTCCTGCAGGAATCGATGATGAGACAAATTCAGGGGACGTGTATGTACACACACCAGAACGTAATGCAAACTCAACACAATCTTGTCTTCTTTGGGCATCCACTCTGCCTGTGCAGTTATTGCAATGACGCAGTGCTGCCATTAGCTGCCTCACTGGCAACCTCTGTTGACAGAAATTAGTACCGCAGGCAACATTCCATCTATGCTCCCGGTTTAGCTCCATCTGCTCAAGAGTCAAGAGTGTTTTATTGTCATATGTCCCAGATAGAAGAATTAAATTCTTGCTTGCAGCTGCACGACAGAATATATAAACGTAGAACACTGTAAACAATATGATAAACGAGAGAATTAAAAACAAATCAGTGTGTATGGGTATATAAGTAAGTAAGTAAGTACGTTTATTGGCCAAGTATTCACATACAATGAATTTGCCTTGGTGCTCCGCCCACAAGTAACAACATGACATACAGTGACAATTACCTACAATCATATACCCACAATCCTGTTTATATCAATGGTGGAGAGGGTCAAAAACTTCGAATTCCTGGGGCGTGCACATTTCCGAAGATCTTTCCTGGACTCAGAACACTGATGCAATTATAAAGAAGGCACATCAGCACCTCTACTTCCTGAGAAGATTACGGAGATTCGGCATGTCAAAGAGGATTCTCCTGAACTTCTACAGGTGCACAGTAGAGAGCATACTGACTGGTTGCATCGTGGCCTGGTTCGGCAACTTGGACGTCCAGGAGCGGAAAAGACTGCAAAAAGCTGTGACCACTGCCCCGTCCATCACCGGCTCTGACCTCCCCACCGTCGAAGGGATCTATCGAAGTCGCCGCCGCAAAAATGCAGCCAACATCATCAAAGACCCACACCACCCTGGCCACACACTCATTTCACCTATTGCCACCGGGAAGAGGGCACAGGAGCCTGAAAATGGTCACGTCCGAGTTCAGGAACAGCTTCTTCCCTACAGCAATCAGGCTATTAAACACGACAACAAATAGACTCTGAACTACAACAAACTATTATTATTATTGCACTATATTTGCTTATTTATTGAGTGTGTGTGAATGTGTGTACACACACTGAACTTTTTTTCTCCCGTTATGTATTATGTTTACATATTCTGTTGTGCTGCAGCAAGCAAGAATGTCATTGTCCTATCTGGGACATATGACAATAAAACACTCTTGACTCTTGATATGCATATACTCACAAATACACATATATACAGTAGATAGATCGTATATACTGGGAAGGAGCTGCAGATGCTGGTTTCAACCGAAGATAGACACAAAATGCTGGGGTAACTCCAGAATACTGCTCGGAGAATCACCTGAAACTATATATTGTTCTTATTTTAAATAATCCCATTAGAAGCAAAATATAATGTCAGACACAGAAAATTGCAGATGCTGGAATCTTGAGCAAGAAAAGAAGCAGCCAGAGAAACTCAGCGAGTCGGGCAGCATGCATTGAGGGAAATGGATAGGCAATCTTTCGGGATCTGAAACACTATCTGTTCAGACTGATTCCTGGGATGTCAGGATTTTCATATGAGGAAAGACTGGATAGACTCGACTTGTACTCGCTAGAATTTAGAAGACTAAGGGGGGGATCTTATAGAAACTTACAAAATTCTTACGGGGTTGGATAGGCTAGATGCAGGAAGATTGTTCCCGATGTTGGGGAGGTCCAGAACAAGGGGTCACAGTCTAAGGATAAGGTGGAATTCCTTTAGGACCGAGATGAGGAAAACATTTTTCACACAGAGAGTGGTGAGTCTCTGGAATTCTCTGCCACAGAAGGTAGTTGAGGCCAGTTCATTGGCTATATTTAAGAGTGAGTTAGATGTGGCCCTTGTGGCTAAAGGGATCAGGGGGGTATGGAGAGAAGGCAGGTACAGGATACTGAGTTGGATGATCAGCCATGATCATATTGAATGGCGGTGCAGGCTCGAAGGGCCGAATGGCCTCCTCCTGCACCTATTTTCTATGTTTCTATGTTCGTTTCACTCCACAGATGCTGCCTGACCCGCTAGGTTCCAAAATGCAATGTCAAACTATTAGAAATATGATGTCAACTTCAGATTGTTTATGGTTTAAAGAATCATAGATATTTCAGTAATTTGGCTCATAGTATCCAACATAAGCAGAGATTAGTGAATTCCACTTCCGAGCTTTAGGTCTGTAATTAGCTCAGTTTACCTTAATTTTACTTTAGTTTGGAGATGCATTGCACAAACAGATCCTTTTGTTCACCGAGTTCGTGCAAGACCAGCGATCCCCGCACACTAGCGCTATCCTAGGGGGCGGAAGATTGCAACCTTCACGTGGTCCGCCCTGTTTCGACTAATGCAATCAACTCGACGTGCACAAACGGAAGATCAAACAGAACAAGCTGTCCCACAACTCTAGGCTGCGCACGCCACACGAAAGAAGAAGCACTATCCTACGCACCAGGGACAATTTACAATTCTTACCGAAGACAAACCTGCACGTCTTTGGAGCGTGGGAGGAAACTGGAGCGCCCGGGGAAAACCCACGCGGTCACGGGGAGAACGTGCAAACTCCGTACAGACAGCGCCCATGGTCAGGATCGAACCCGGGTCTCTGGCGCTGCAAGGCAGCAACCCTACCGCTGCGCTACTGTGCCGCCCAAGTTCTTCATCCTTTTTGAGGCATTGCGTTCCAGTCACCAATGAGCGAAATCATTCTTTCTCAATTCTCTTCGCATCCCTCCATTCGGGTTTCGGCCCGAAACGTTGCCTATTTCCTTCGCTCCATCGATGCTGCCGCACCCGCTGAGTTTCTCCAGCGCTTTTGTCTACCTTCGATTTTCCAGCATCTGCAGTTCCTTCTTAAACATCAAGTCTATGCCTCCAAGTTACTCATCTCGCTGCTAATGGAAATATCCTGTTTACCCTGCCTGGGCCTCTCATCATTTTACATGTCCTTCTGTAATGTGGTGACCAGGACAATAAAATTACTCTAGCTGTGGCCAAACCAGTTTTATACTATTCCAACAAGGTCTTCCTACCCTGGCCTACAAGCCTCAGCTAATAAAAGCGAGTCCCCCTCGCTAACCCTTCCTAACTTATTGACCCGCAATGTTACTTTCAACAATTTCTTGGCGCGCCCCCCAAGAACAGCATGTTCCTCTATCTGGCCTCCACTAATACGTTGCCTCGCATTTCTCCAATTCATCCATTTCTGTCTACCTTCTGTCTAGCGCACTGAAGTCTCCCCGTGGCCTTAAACTTTCTCCCTCGCTGCACCGTGGTCCAGCGGTTGAGTTGCGGCCTTACAGCGCTCGCAACGCCGGAGACCCGGGTTCGATTCCGACTATGGGTGCTGCCTGAACGGTGTTTGGACCTTCTCCCCGTGACCACGTAGGTTTTCTCCGAGATCTTTGTTTTCCCTCCCACATTCCATAAAGACGTACAGGTTTGTCGGTTAATTGGCTTAGTACAAGTGTAAATTGTCCCGAATGTGTGCAGGGTAGTGTTAATGTGCGGGGATCGCTGGTCGGTGCGGACTCGGTGGGCCGAAGGGCCTGTTTCCGTGATGTATCTAAAAAAAAACGTACGTTGACTTTTGCATCAGGCATCAAACTTCCTCGCTCTGACTTCTGCATTTACTTCCAAATAGTTTTATCTCCATGATCTCTCAGGCGTGCGCACAATCTGCCCCCTTTCCAGTTCAAGGTGATTAGGAATTACAATGCAGGATCTGCAAACTTTGACGGAGAAGGGGCAGATGGTTTTCGGTGCAGCAGGTGGGTGAGTTGGTCGGGATGTTCCGTGCTCCCTCCATTGTCATGAAGATTTGACATATTCAGTTCCTGCCTAGTTCCTTCTTCTCCATTTTGAGCAGACATGGACCAGGGTGCTCCAAGAATGTGTGAGGTCAGTTTTTCTCCCCCCCCCCCCCCAAGTCTATATTGAAACTTGAAGGACATGGCTGAAGTGTTTTCTCCTTCATCCTAGTAGTCTCTTGTTGTGATGGAGCTTGGAGGCATGTTGAGAAGATCACTTGCCTACTGGGGCTGCTTGTGTGTAATCGGAGCCCAAACGCTGAGGATATTGGCCCAGAGAGGGTGTCGACTTTGCTTTGGCAAGTCTGCCACTGGGTTGGTTTTGCCACTCCACGATGGCACTTGAAACGACCTATCTGGTCGCTTGTGATGCCTTTGCAGGCGAGAGGGCGGGGATCGCCACTGCTCTACAGGCCACAAGATCAATGCCAGTTTTAAGTTCTCTTTTCCTTGGTTGACCCAAAGACTTGGAGGTGACGGTGAGTTTCCTCATCGATGTCTGCCTTCAACAACAGGCCCCTCCAGAGATATGGAACGTGATCCGCATTTTCCGAGGACTCGTCTTGGGCCTTGGTCATCCGGTGGAAGGCAGTGGTGGTGGCTGGTGGACCAGCTTGGCAGAGGATCTTTGTCTTCCAGGTGTCTAATGCAAGCCCGTTGATTCATAGGAATCTGTAATGACTTGGAACTAGGTCTCTGAATGAACACATACACACGTCATATGTAATTCAATGATTGATGTTGGTGAAGAATGAAGGTTGAACAATTTCTTGTTCATCTGTAAATTAACTCCAAGTCAGCATCAACCTTTTATACTGACCAAGAAAAATAAGGCACTGATCCCTATGGAGCTCCACTATGGTCATTAAAACTCTCAACTATAGCGCCATGCTTTTTTGTCGAGCCAATATTAATAAAAGATGCAAACTTTCCCTTGGACGCTGGTGGGTATTAACCTTTGTGATCAATCCGTCAAATGGAAAAGGCCAAACACTTGCTCAGAGTTACTGTACAGCCGTCCACCATTGCCCTTCAGATTAGTTTAGTTTAGTTTAGAAATACAGCACATAAACAGGCCTTTTAGCCCACAGAGCCCATGCCAACCAGTAACCACCTCGTGCACTAGCTCTATCCTACACACTCGGGACAATTTACAATGTTACCAAAGCCGATTAACCTATAAACCTGCGCGTCTTTGGAGCGTGGGGGAAAACCGGAGCACCCTTCCATGCAAGAGCCTGCGTCGGGATTCGAACCACCAAAGGAACGGACAGACTCCATCAGTGAGGCACAGGAGCAAAGACTTGCCGAGCAGAAGCCTTGGTCTGCGCTTCTCTAAGTAAAGCAGTTCCCGCACCAAGACACAATTTGCAACTAAAGAGTGTCCAATTCACCATTACTGACCTGGGGCAGTTTCTTCCCAGCTGTTATCAGGCAACTGAACCATCCTACTGCAACTAGAGAGCAGTCCCAAACTACTATCTACCTCTGAAGAAGGGTCTTGACACAAAACATCACCCATTCCTTCTCTCCAGAGATGATGCCTGTCCCGCTGAGTTACTCCAGCATTTTGTGTCCACCTACTATCTACCTCATCGGGGACCCTCGGGCTATGTTTAATCGGACTTTGCTGCCTTAATCTTGCACTAAACGTTATTCCCTTATCATGTATCTGTACACTGTGAATGGCCCGATTGTAACAATGTAGTGTGTGTGTGGGTGTGTGCTGTTGATTGTGTGTGAGGAGTGTGCATAAGTGTGTGTGTGGTGTGTGTGTGTGTGTGTGTGTGTGTGTGTGTGTGTGTGTGTGTGTGTGTGAGTGTGTGAGTGTGTGTGTGTGTGTGTGTGTTGTGTGTGAGTGTGGTGAGTGTGTGTGTGTGTGTGGGTGTGTGAGTGTGTGAGTGTGTGTGAGTGTGTGTGTGTGAGAGGAGTGTGTGTGTTTTGAGAGATTGAAGTGTGAGTGTGAGTGTGAGTGTGAGTGTGTGTGTGTGTTTTGTGTGTGAGTGTGTGTGTGTGTGAAGTGTGTGTGTGTGTGTGTGTATTACATGTGAGTGTTATATTTCATGCATTTGCATTATATATGCGTGTGAAGCGTTGGTGGGGTGGGTGGTGTGCGTGTGGGTGAGTGTGTGTTGTGTGAGGAGTGTATGTGTGTGTGTGTGAGAGTGTGTCGATTAGGTGTATACATGTGAGTGTGATATTCATGCATTTGATATATATATATGCGTGTGTGTGGTCGTGTGCGTGTGCGTGGTTGTGTGTATGCGTGTGAAGTGTATGTGTGCGTGTGTTGTGTGTGTGCGATACATATATAATATATATATCTATAGTCATGTACATATATAATTTCATGGTTCCTATATTTCTGACGGAGAGAGTACCACATTTACATATCATTTGTTGGGCTTGCTGGAATGGAATTCCGTTGCTCTGTCTGGGACAAATAGCAAAACTCTTGTTATTGACTCTGTGCATCGATGGTGAGTAGTACAAAGTTAATCTTTTCCTGGGTTTCCAAAATTGTTTCAAGTGATTCCATGAAAAACACTTCCACAGGGGTCTGCATATCATCAAAAAGACCCCAATGATCAAAAGGAACAGCGGAGAATATGTTTGGGATTACAGGAGCCATTAGGGCCTGACCTGAAGTAATTCAGGCTGTGGTACGTGTCACAAAGATGTGAGATGAAACAGGCTCCGTTAGTGCACAAAGGTAGGCTCAGGTTTGCCTGTTTGGGGTTGTCAGTGACGTTCATGAAGCTGAGATTATACTCACAGTGGTCAGTGATCACATGCCTTGGACCCAATCAGCCGTGACATGTAGTCAGAGTCAATCCCAACCCGTCACCAAGCAAGTTTGGGATCCAGCATCTAACAGGCCACCGACCACTCCCTACAACAGGATACCCACCTCTTACCCTGGGCAGGGGTCACAGACCCTGACTCTCCCTCTGACAGACCCCAACCCTACCCTGGGACAGATCCCAACCCTACCCTGGGGCTACACCAACTCTAACCTGGGACAGATCCCAACTCTACCCTGGGACTACACCAACTCTACCCTGGGACTACACCAATTTACACTGGGACAGATCCCCAACTTTACCCTGGGTACACCTACTTACCCTGGGACAGATCCCAACTCTACCCGGGGACTACACCAACTCTACCCTGGGGACTGATCCCACTCTACCTGGGGACTACACCCGCCTACTTACCCTGGGACTACACCAACTCTACCCTGGGACTACACCAACTCTACCCTGGGACTACACCAACTCTACCCTGGGACTACACCAACTCTACCCTGGGACAGATCCCAACTCTACCCTGGGACTACACCAACTCTACCCTGGGACTACACCAACTCTACCCTGGGACTACACCAACTCTACCCTGGGACTACACCAACTCTACCCTGGGGCAACAAACTACTCACCAACTCAACCCTGGGACTACCCAAATCTACCCTGGGACTACTCCAAACTCTACCTGGGGCTACACCAACTCTTCCCTCTACCATGGGATTACAACAACTCTACCTGGGACTACACCAAATTACCCTGGGGACAGATCCAATCTGTACCTGGGACTTCACAACTCTACCCTGGGACTACCACCAACTCACCATGGACTACACCAACTCTACCCTGGGACAGATCCCAACTCTACCCTGGGACTACACCAACTCTACCCTGGGACTACACCAACTCTACCCTGGGACAGATCCCAACTCTACCCTGGGACTACACCAACTCTACCCTCTACCCTGGGACAGATCCCAACTCTACCCTGGGACTACACCAACTCTACCCTCTACCCTGGGGACTACCCAACCTCTACCCTGGGACTACACAACTCTACCTGGGGCTTACACCAACTCTACCCTCTACCTGGGGACTAACACCAACTCTACCCTGGGACTACACCAACTCTACCCTGGGACTACACCAACTCTACCCTGGGACTACACCAACTCTACCCTGGGACTACACCAACTCTACCCTGGGACAACACCAACTATACCCTGGGGCTACACCACTCTACCTCTACCCTGGACTACACAACTCTACCCTGGGGACTACACCAACTCTATTACCCTGGGACTACACCAACTCTACCTGGGCTACACAACTCTACCTGGACTACACCAACTCTACCTGGGACTAAACCAACTCTACCCTGGACAGATCCCAACTCTTCCCTGGGAGTACACCAACTCTACCCTGGGGCTATCACCACTTCTACCCTCTACCCTGGGCTACACCCAACTCTACCTGGGTACTACACCAACTCTACACTGGGACTACACCAAACTCTACCTGGACAGATCCCAACTCTACCTGGGACTACACCAACTTACCCTGGGTACTACACCAACTCTACATGGGGCTACACCAAACTCTACCCTCTACCCTGGGATACACCACTCTACCCTGTGGACTACACAACTCTACCCTGGGCTACACCAACTCTACCCTGGGACTACACCAACTCTACCCTGGGACAGATCCCAACTCTACCCTGGGACTACACCAACTCTACCCTGGGACAGATCCCAACTCTACCCTGGGACTACACCAACTCTACCCTGGGACTTACACAACTCTACCTGGACTACACCAACTCATACCCCTGGGACTACACCAACTCTACCCTGGGACTACACCAACTCTACCCTGGGACTACACCAACTCTACCCTGGGACTACACCAACTCTACCCTGGGACAGATCCCAACTCTACCCTGGGACTACACCAACTCTACCCTGGGACTACACCAACTCTACCCTGGACTACACACCAACTATACCCTGGAACAGATCCAACTCTACCTGGTGGGACTACACCAACTTACCCTGGGACTTACACCAACTCTACCCTGGACTACACCAACTCTACCTGCGGCTACACAACTCTACCCTGGGACAGTCCAACTCTACCCTGGGACTCACCAACTCATACCCTGGGTTACACACTCTACCCTGGGACTACACCAACTCTACCCTGGGACTACACCAACTCTACCCTGGGACAGATCCCAACTCTACCCTGGGACTACACCAACTCTACCCTGGGACTACACCAACTCTACCCTGGGACTACACCAACTCTACCCCTGGGAAGATCCCAACTCAACTGGGACCTACACCAACTCTACCCTGGGGACTACACCAAACTCTACCCTGGGGATCTACACCAACTCTACCCTGGGACTACACCAACTCTACCCAGGGACTACACCAACTCTACCCTGGGACAGATCCCAACTCTACCCTGGGACTACACCAACTCTACCCTGGGACTACACCAACTCTACCCTGGGACTACACCAACTCTACCCTGGGACTACACCAACTCTACCTGGGACTACACAACATCTACATGGGGGACTACACCTACTTACCTGGGAACTACACCAAATCTACCCTGGCGAAGATCCCAACTCTACCTGGGACTACACCAACTCTACCCTGGGACTACACCAACTCTACCCTGGGACTACACCAACTCTACCCTGGGACTACACCAACTCTACCCTGGGACTACACCAACTCTACCCTGGGACTACACCAACTCTACCCTGGGACAGATCCCAACTCTACCCTGGGACTACACCAACTCTACCCTGGGACTACACCAACTCTACCCTGGGGCTACACCAATCTACCCTGGGATACACCAACTCTTACCCTGGAGCATTTGTATAACCAACTCTACTGGGGCTACACAACTCTACCCTGGGGCTACACAACTCTACCTGGGGACAGTTCCCAACTCTTACACTGGGACTACACCAACTCTACCTCTGGGGACTGATCCCAACTCTACCCTGGGACTACACCAACTCTACCCTGGGACTACACCAACTCTACACTGGGGACATACACCAACTCTACCATGGGACTACACCAACTCTACCCTCCTACCCTGGGATTACACCCCAACTTACCCTGGGATTACACCAACTCTACCCTGGGGCTAACCCAACTATACCCTGGGACTACCACACAACTCTACCTGGGACTACCACCAACCTCTACTGGGGACTACACCAACTCTACCCTGGGACTACACCAATCTACCCTCTACCCTGGGACTACAACAACTCTACCCTGGGACTACAACAAACTCTACCTTGGGGCTACACCAACTTACCCTCTACCTGGGACTACACCAACTCTACCTGGGACTACACTCACACTCTCAGCACGCTCCAAGGGGACTACCCACCAACTCTACCCTGGGACCAAACCACCAACTCTACCTGGGGACCAGATCCCAACTCTACCCTGGGACTTCACAACTCTACTGGGACTACACCCAACATTACCCTGGGACTACACCAACTTACCCTGGGACTTACACCAACTCTACCCTCGGGACTACACCAACTCTACCCTGGGGGACTACACCAACTCTACCTGGGGGACTACACCAAACTCTACCCTGGGACAGTATCCCAACTCTACCCTGGGACTTACACCAACTTACCTGGGGAATTACACCAACTTCTACCCTTTGGGACTTACACCAACTCTTACCCTGGGACTACACCAACTCTCTGGGACTACACCAATCTACCCTGGGACAGATCCTCACTCTACCCTGGGGACTACACCAACTTCTACCCTGGGACTACACCAAACTCTACCTGGGGCTACCACCAACTCTACCCTGGGACTACACCAATCTACCTGGGGCGTACACCAACTCTACCCTGGGGGCTACACCCAACTCTACCCTGGGGCTACACCAACTTACCCTGGACAGATCCCAACTTACCCCTGGGGACTACACAACTCTACCCTGGGGACAGATACCCACTCTACCTGGGACTACACCAACTCTACCCTGGGGGGGCTTCATTAACAACCCAAAAAAAAATCTACACTGGGGATACACCAACTCTACCCTGGGGACTACACCAACTCTACCCTCTACCTGGATTTACACCAACTCTAACCTGGATTTACCACCAACTCTACCTGGGCTTTACACCACCTTTTTTTTTTTAACCCCCCCCACTGGGACTACACCAACTCTACATGGACTACACCAACTCTACCCCTGGGACTACACAACTCTAACCTGGGATCTACACCAACTCTACCCTGGACTACACAACTCTACACTGGGACTACACAACTCTACCCTGGGACTACACCAACTCT